>QRFJ01000110.1:1203439-1217175 GCA_006176705.1 Cocos nucifera | reverse complement strand
ATTATTGATTTGGTAAAAAATAAAATAAGTAATTAAATTGGTAATAAATAAAATAAGTAATTAAAAGAAATTAATGGTTTGGGTCGTGTATCGACGGTCAATCCCCCGTAGAAGGTTCCATCGGAACAATTATTTATTTCAGGTTACCTCGTCTCTTTGTTAAAAAAAAAAGGAAGTCTGGGGAAAAATGACAAGAAGATATTGGAACATCAATTTGGAAGAGATGATGGAAGCAGGAGTTCATTTTGGTCATGGTACTAAGAAATGGAATCCTAGAATGGCCCCTTACATCTCTGCAAAGCGTAAAGGTATTCATATTACAAATCTCACTAGAACTGCTCGTTTTTTATCAGAAACCTGTGATTTAGTTTTTGATGCAGCAAGTAGGGGAAAAAACTTCTTAATCGTTGGTACAAAAAATAAAGCAGTGGATTCAGTAGCATCAGCTGCAATAAGGGCTCGGTGTCATTATGTTAATAAAAAATGGCTTGGTGGTATGTTAACGAATTGGTCCACTACGGAAACGAGACTTCACAAGTTCAGGGACTTAAGAGCAGAACAAAAGATGGGGAAACTCAACTGTCTCTCCAAAAGAGATGCAGCAATGTTGAAGAGAAAATTATCTACCTTGCAAACATATCTCGGTGGGATCAAATATATGACGGGGTTGCCTGATATTGTGATCATCGTTGATCAGCAAGAAGAATATACGGCTCTTCGAGAATGTGTCATTTTGGGGATTCCGACAATTTGTTTAATCGATACAAATTGTGACCCAGATCTCGCAGATATTTCGATTCCAGCAAATGATGACGCTATAGCTTCAATCCGATTGATTCTTAACAAATTAGTATCTGCAATTTGTGAGGGTCGTTCTAGCTATATAAGAAATCGTTGATTATCATTAAGAATAATAAGATTAGTTAATTATTTGGCAACTCCATAGATTTATTGGATCGGTACTATTTTTGAATTTTTAAAAAGAGATAAAAAAAGTACTGGGGATATTGATATTATGTTATGATGTTATGTAATTTCTTGGTATCGTAAATAAAATATACGATTAATGATTCAAGTTAGTGAGTTGAGAAATAGATGGTTGAATCAAAATAATTCCTTTTTTTGAAGTTCAATTTCTGTCAGAGGACAATATGAATGTTATACCATGTTCCATTAAAACACTCAAAGGGTTATACGATATATCGGGTGTAGAAGTAGGCCAACATTTCTATTGGCAAATAGGAGGTTTACAAATCCATGCCCAAGTACTTATCACTTCTTGGGTCGTAATTGCTATCTTATTAGGTTCAGTCATCATAGCTGTTCGGAATCCACAAACCATTCCGACCGACGGTCAGAATTTCTTCGAATATGTCCTTGAATTTATTCGAGATTTGAGCAAAACTCAGATTGGAGAAGAATATGGTCCTTGGGTTCCCTTTATTGGAACTATGTTCTTATTTATTTTTGTTTCTAACTGGTCAGGTGCTCTTTTACCTTGGAAAATCATACAATTACCTCATGGGGAGTTAGCTGCGCCTACGAATGATATAAATACTACTGTTGCTTTAGCTTTACCCACGTCAGCGGCATATTTTTATGCGGGTCTTACCAAAAAAGGATTGGGTTATTTCGGAAAATACATTCAACCAACCCCAATACTTTTACCAATTAACATCCTAGAAGATTTCACAAAACCTTTATCTCTTAGTTTTCGACTTTTCGGGAATATATTGGCTGATGAATTAGTAGTTGTTGTTCTTGTTTCTTTAGTCCCTTCAGTAGTTCCTATACCTGTTATGCTTCTTGGATTATTTACAAGTGGTATTCAAGCTCTTATTTTTGCAACGTTAGCCGCGGCTTATATAGGTGAATCCATGGAGGGTCATCATTGACTAGTTTTCGAAATAGTCTTTTTTAAGCTTATCCCAATTCATGCATGATTCAAGATAATCCACTTGGTTGGGGAACATAATAGATACAAATACGTATGAATATACGACCTAGAGTCGTAGGAAAAAAGATAGACGGCGGAATTGTAAAAAAAAAGATGGGTTGGGGGGGTCACACTAGATGTATGTAATCTCTATAAGTCCAGCCCCTGTGTCTCTTTCGAGGAATGATTCTAGAATCCGATTCAATATAAAATGCGGGTGGTTTACGTTATGGAAGAAACAAATGTATATGTGATATTAGATATTTACTAGTTATATAGGACTATTCCTAATATATATATATATTATTATATACCCTATATATATATATTATTGATTGATTTGATTGCGGTTCACTGCATTTATATAGTTCCAATATAAGTCTTTCTGTTTCGTCTGTGATTGTGGATTGAATGAAATGCAAAAAAGAGATGAACTCAAGGATAGTATCTAGAAGAAAAAAGAAAGGAAAGAAGAATTGAATGAAAGAATGTTTCGAAACAAAGAAATGCAATAACTAGAACTGTATACATATGTATTTACAAAAACTCCATTATGGGTAGAAACTCAAAATGAGATATCGAAATAGTTCTGACGATTCAGTAATATTATCATTTCAATTCGGAGTTTTTAGTTATTTCGACCCGATAGATCTTAATCAGATAGATCTTAATGATAAAATCTTAATGAAAAAAAAAAAAATGATAAAAAAAATTAAGTAAAAATTCATTGGTTGATTGTATCATTAACCATTTCTTTTTTTTTGGTGCGAGGAACTTACCATGAATCCACTGATTTCTGCCGCTTCCGTTATTGCTGCTGGATTGGCCGTAGGGCTTGCTTCTATTGGACCTGGAGTTGGTCAAGGTACTGCTGCAGGCCAAGCTGTAGAAGGTATTGCGAGACAACCAGAAGCAGAGGGTAAAATACGAGGTACTTTATTGCTTAGTCTAGCTTTTATGGAAGCTTTAACAATTTATGGACTGGTCGTGGCGTTAGCGCTTTTGTTTGCGAATCCTTTTGTTTAATCCTAGAAATGTAAAAAAGTACCTTACATACTTTTTTTCTTATTTTTTTAACTCGCTATACTTTTTTCTTATTTTATTAACTCAGAATTGCTGTTTGCTTCTTCTAATTATATCAACGCTTTACTCCTACAATTATTTATTTGTTGAGACAATACCCCAGGAAAGGAAGGACTGTTTTGAGGATGAGTAATTACTGGATCCGCTCGTTTTCTTCCTTCGCGTCCTTAGCTTAGTACAATGGAAACCTTTTTTTACTTTTTTTAGGAATCGTTTCAACAAACGAGATATTTCACAATTGACATGAGACCCAAGACTTAACCTAATAAGTATTTTATTGGATTGGAAACTTCAAGTAAGAAATTTCAAAATTATCAAATTAAATTACTAGATTTAATCTACTCCCATTAAAAAAAAATGGAAATAAAATTTATATAATAAAAAGAAATCGATCAAAAAAGGGACGACGAAGTGATACAAAAAGAACTCTGTTCTTTGTTAGTCCCATCTATAAGAGGAGAGCATATGAAAAATGGAACCGATTCTTTCCTTTCCTTGGGTCACTGGCCATCCGCCGGGAGTTTCGGGTTTAATACCGATATTTTAGCAACAAATCCAATAAATCTAAGTGTAGTGCTTGGTGTATTGATTTTTTTTGGAAAGGGGGTGTGTGCGAGTTGTGTATTTCAAGAATAGGTTGGATCCATCCGACTGCACTTTATTTATGGTATTTTATTCATTTTATAGGATAAATAGGAAAAAAAGTGCACGATCTCAACGAATTATTTCTGAATAAATTAAGAAATCATATGTAAGAACCATAGCATTTCGTGACTTATTGGTAAATTTGATTCTCTATCAACCAATAATGTGAGACCATTAACATGGTTAAAGCTAAACTGTTTGAAGTCCAGGCAAAACATGGTACTCTTTCTACCGGTACTAACGTACCGAAATGGTTTAAAAATGAATAGTTGGTAATTTATCTGATATAGAACACTCATATCGATAAAATGATTTGAACCATTTATTAAAAAAATGGGCATCTTGCTCTTTTTTTCCAATGCCGAATCGACGACCTACGTAAAAAAAAATAGGAATTTTTGGATTTGAAGAAAAAAGGAAATAAAAAAAATATAGAAATAAATTGTAAATTTAAATTTTAAATTAAATAAAGAACAAATACAAATAAAGAACAAATACAAATAAAGAAAGAACTTTGCTGACAATTATAGATTTTTGTCTGGTCGGAAGAGTCCTCCTAATATTCTGGTCTTATATCAGTTTCGATGTTTTTGAATATAAACAGAAAAGAGAGGGTAGGCTCATTACATTAAAAAAAAAAGATATGGGAATGCCCATAACATAAAATAAATAATTGAGCGTGAGAGCCAAATGAATCGAAAGATTCATGTTTGGTTCGGGAAGAGATTATGGAAGTTGTGAAATTAATGGTAAGATAATCTACTTTCATTAAATGATTTATTAGATAATCGAAAACAGAGGATCTTGAGTACTATTCGAAATTCGGAAGAATTACGTAGAGGGGCCATTGAGCAGCTCGAAAAAGCCAGGACTCGCTTACGGAAAGTAGAAATAGAAGCAGATGAGTATCGAATGAATGGATACTCTGAGATAGAACGAGAAAAAGAAAATTTGATTAATGCTACTTGTGACACTTTGGAACGATTAGAAAATTACAAAAATGAAACCCTTCATTTTGAACAACAAAGAGCGATTAATCAGGTCCGACAACGAGTTTTTCAACAAGCCTTACAAGGAGCTCTAGGAACTCTGAATAGTTGTTTGAATAGTGAGTTACACTTCCGTACGATCCGTGCTAATATTGGCATTCTAGGGGCCATGGAAGAAATAACAGATTAGCCCTTTTACTTTTACTTTAGTTTAGAGTTTAGGCATTATTTTTCCCCTTTGCTTCCGAAAAAGAATAAAAAAAACACTAATGGTAACCCTTCGAGCCGACGAAATTAGTAATATTATCCGTGAACGTATTGAACAATATAATAGAGAAGTAAAGATTGTGAATACCGGTACCGTACTTCAAGTGGGCGATGGCATTGCTCGTATCCATGGTCTTGATGAAGTAATGGCAGGTGAATTAGTAGAATTTGAAGAGGGTACAATAGGAATTGCTCTGAATTTGGAATCAAATAATGTTGGCGTTGTATTAATGGGTGATGGTTTGATGATACAAGAAGGAAGTTCTGTAAAAGCAACAGGAAGAATTGCTCAGATACCTGTGAGTGAGGCTTATTTGGGTCGTGTTATAAATGCTCTGGCTAAACCTATTGATGGGAGAGGTGAAATTTCAGCTTCTGAATCTCGGTTAATTGAATCTCCTGCCCCAGGTATTATTTCGAGACGTTCTGTATATGAACCTCTTCAAACGGGGCTTATTGCTATCGATTCGATGATCCCTATAGGACGCGGTCAGCGAGAATTAATTATTGGGGACAGACAGACTGGAAAAACAGCAGTAGCTACAGATACGATTCTTAACCAAAAAGGGCAAAATGTGATATGTGTTTATGTAGCTATTGGTCAAAAAGCATCTTCTGTGGCTCAGGTAGTGACTACTTTTCAGGAACGAGGGGCGATGGAATACACCATTGTGGTAGCCCAAACGGCGGATTCACCTGCTACATTACAATACCTCGCTCCTTATACGGGAGCGGCTCTGGCTGAATATTTTATGTACCGTAAAAAACATACTTTAATAATTTATGATGATCTCTCCAAGCAGGCACAAGCTTATCGACAAATGTCTCTTCTATTAAGAAGACCCCCTGGTCGTGAAGCTTATCCAGGAGATGTTTTTTATTTGCATTCGCGCCTTTTGGAAAGAGCCGCTAAATCAAATTCTCGTTTAGGTGAAGGGAGTATGACTGCTTTACCAATAGTTGAGACTCAATCTGGGGACGTTTCAGCTTATATTCCTACTAATGTAATTTCCATTACAGATGGACAAATATTCTTATCCGCCGATCTATTCAATGCTGGAATCCGACCCGCTATTAATGTGGGTATTTCTGTTTCCAGAGTGGGATCCGCAGCTCAAATTAAAGCCATGAAACAAGTAGCTGGCAAATCAAAATTGGAACTAGCGCAATTCGCAGAGTTAGAAGCCTTTGCACAATTCGCTTCTGATCTCGATAAAGCTACTCAGAATCAATTGGCAAGAGGTCAACGATTACGTGAGTTGCTTAAACAATCCCAATCAGACCCTCTCACGGTGGAAGAACAGATAGTTACTATTTATACCGGAGCGAATGGATATCTTGATCCGTTAGAAATTGGACAGGTAAAGAAATTTCTCGTTCAGTTACGTACCCACTTAAAAAAGAATAAACCTCAATTCCAAGAAATTATATCTTCTACCAAGACATTCACCGAGCAAGCGGAAGCCCTTTTGAGGGAAGCTATTCAGGAACAGATCGAACTGTTTTTACTTCAGGAACAAGCGTCAACTTCTCCCTCTTATTCTTAGTACAAGAATACTCATTGATAAATATTTCTGATTCGAATCATTCAAAAAAGGTTTCTTGGTATAGCCATTTAAAAAAATAGATGGAAATAAATTGCGTCCAATAGGATTTGAACCTATACCAAAGGTTTAGAAGACCTCTGTCCTATCCATTAGACAATGGACGCTTTTCGTTCCTATTTTCTTCTTTCGTATTCTTCCTTTCTCTTGTTCGGATAAAAAACGATTACACGGAAAATATTTTAGGGAATAAAAAAACAAGGATGCATATCCAAATTGATGATGCATGTATAATAAAGGGCATATATAATAAAGAATATAGAGCGGGTAGCGGGAATCGAACCCGCATCGTTAGCTTGGAAGGCTAGGGGTTATAGTCGACGTTGGTTGATCATTTTTAACGTTTCTAATTCAAAACCGAACATGAAATTTTGGTTTCATTCGGCTCCTTTATAGAAGATCGATGTATTCCCAAAGAGAAAAATTAGATCCATAACATCTATGTTAGCTTTTCTGTATGAATCCATCCAAAGCTACTTGCTTTCTAGATGATCCCTCTAGAGGAGGGGGATTATACTAAATCCATTTAGTCTAGTTACTTCGTTCCCTATTTCCGCTCGCAGGATCCTGAGGAAAAGAATTTGGTTTCCACCGAGCTGAAACAATATGCTGATGGTTCTAGTAAACCAAAACCATCGTTTTATAGCTATTTGGCTTCAATTTCCCTTTTACAAAAAAAAATGGAAGATCTAGTTACGATTGGAAATAAACTTTTGTATCTTCATCCATAGATCCTTTATTCATACTCATTCAATTGGAAGAGTTAATCCAATCCAAAAAAATTATGCTTCGCGACTCCATATCCATAATCCAATCTTTTTTATTCAATTTCTAATTGGCCTTTGGATACAAATCGTGAGAATGTATATTCTTCCTCAAATATACTATTGAGAGGTAAAGGATTAAACCTTTTTAAGAAATAAAGTTTTTGATCGGAATATGAAAAAAACTGAAAGACCCCTTAACTATTTAAGTTTTTGATAGAACGAATCACACTTTTACCACTAAACTATACCCGCTATATATTTATTATTGTATATGAATGGACCATTTGTCGAACAAAAGAGTGAGGCGCAATCAAGATAGCATCAGAATCATGAAAATTTTAGCGTTGACGCTTCGTCCCGCCGGGGACTTAAATAGGCGAAGAGCAGAAAGCTTACTTAAATAACATAAAAAAAGTGTTAGTTATATTATACTTTTCTTTTCGTTTGATACGAAGTCATTACTGACAGTCCCGGTCTGAAAGAATCATTGAAGCTGGATCATAGAAAGGATGAAATCTGCATACATGGGGTTTCTTTTTTTTTTTTCAACTTCTCTTTCAACTGCCAGATCTTACTTATGAATTAAGTTAAGAATTCGGGTCAATTGGATCTCAATTGTTCAAATAAAGCTTGTCTCTTGAACAAATAAATGAGTTATATTATAACTACGTTTATAAATATGTGTGTTTAATATTTGATATTTTTTTTTTATTTTTCATTTTAATACTTTTTATTGTTTAATATATGTGCATATATGTACATAATAAATATATAAATATATATAAATATATATGTATATATTTATATATTTATTATTCCAGTTTCTTTTTCCAAAAAGTAATAAATTGATAAAAAGAAAATAAAAAAAAATATATTAACTTAATATTAATAATATTAAGTATTAATAATAAGAAATGACACTTCAACAAGTATTTTTGATTGATATCAAATCATTATTAAATCATTTAATCTATGGAAATACTGGCCTGGCCCGGCCAGTACTTAAACCAAGCCGGGGGAATAAACCTTTCGTACAAAATAAAAGAAGTAGGGTATTTTTCTATTGGGGATATCTGTTTCGAATCATTATCTAAATTGAATTCCTGATCAAATTTCTTCTATATATATATATTTTTTTTTATCCTATATAGATATATATTACTTTATTGTTCTTTTTATATATCTTTATAAGTTTATAAAATATAACTTATAAGTTATATTATAATGTTTATTTATATATGTTATATAATTGTTTTACTTTTTTATTTATCTATTTTATATTTTTATATATCTTTACTTCACGTGTCACATCACATTAAAAATTTTCCATTTTTAAATGGGGATGGGGAGAGATGGCTGAGTGGACTAAAGCGGCGGATTGCTAATCCGTTGTACGAGTTATTCGTACCGAGGGTTCGAATCCCTCTCTCTCCGCTTCTTCTTATTACTTGAGACTTTCGAATTCGAAGGAATTTCGATCCCTTGATTTTATCATAGGTAAATGTATGGAATAGATAAAATCATAAGAAAAAAAATTTAGAAAAAGCAGGAAAAACTAAAAATATCTTTTTTTTATTCCTCACGTCCAGGATTACGCCCTGGATCATTAGATAAAAATCCGAAGATGAAGAGAGAAATAAAGAATATCACTACTGTATAAACGAATAGTTTGAGAGTAAGCATTACACAATCTCCAAGATCTTTTTTTTGAAAAAGGGAATAGGTTACTTATTTTTTACCACATACACTATTTTGTTTTGACATGACACACCCCAAAAAATGAAGTGTTTTTTGAAAAGAAAGTCATTTTCACGAATTTCTTTGGAATAAGATTTTGATTCCTTCGTTATCAAAAATTTCTTGTCATATGAATAATTAGGTATTGTAGGCAACCTAATAAAGTCTTTGCTCACTGTAAGGTCAGAACGAGGAAATAAGTTGATCAAAATTCATCGCCGCGGTTATTCAATATACAAGAATTTCGATTTTTGAATCGAGGGTTCATAATGTAAGACTTATCTGGTCTTATCAATTTTTCGAATTTTTATTTATCGAATAAATCATGAATTTAGCAGAGTATTAAATCATCGAAAACTTACAGCAGCTTGCCAAACAAAGGCTAAGAGAAAAAAAAGTACAGGTATGACAGGCATAACATCGACGATTGGATTTAAAAAGGCATAAGCTTCGGGCAATTTGGCGAAGAAAAAACTACTCGAATAAAAGATAGAATTAAGACAGATGCAGATTAAACTAAAGATATTAAGCATAACAAAATTTCGTTCTTGTAGATTAGAAAATTTTATTCTGATTGAGTTTTTTTTTTTATAAGGGAAAAAAAAGACAAGTCAAAAAATCTTTCTTTTTTTTTCGAACTCTCCAAAATAAAAAAAAAAATCTTTCCTTCCATTCTCAAATGAGAATACAAGGAATTCCATTTTCATACAATATCTTAACTGAATTCCATGTAATGATCAATGAATTTTTTTGATTCTATATCTACATGTGTTGAATCCTAGCAACAATATATCCCCAATGTATTTATTGGGTTGGAATTGACGAATAACAAATACCAATATTAATGTTTATTAGTGTCGAATAGAAATTCGAAATGGGGCGTGGCCAAGCGGTAAGGCAGCGGGTTTTGGTCCCGTTACTCGGAGGTTCGAATCCTTCCGTCCCAGATCGTTTCCATCAGAAACGAAAGATGGGATCACATTGTATCCCACATGAAACATAAAATTGTTAACGAGAACAATCTTTTGTTCTGAATTCTAAGAATGATTCTTAGAATCATATTTTTTCTTTCATTTGGTTTCTCACAAACGTAATCAAGTGTCAAATGTGGGTGGAAATAAATATCTTTTTTTTTTAATTCAAAAAAGAAATTCTGGGTTTATCATTCACATTCAGGATATGTTCGTACTACTCAATATTCATTTTAAAGTTAGTTACTTTTGGAAACTTTATGTCCCATATCTATGAAATGTCAATTCTCACATGAAGCATTCTGAATCGAAATGTGAATGAAAGAAAGGCCTCTTTATTCCCTTACCAAGGGTAAAAAGCCTAAAAAAAATAAATGGGGTATCCCAATTCCACAGTCTATGTGGAGACTAAAGAGTAGGGAGTTTTTGGTACTAATTTCATCACTGGTCTTAAAACTTCTAAAACTGGTGTGGGAAAAAAATAGTAAAAACGATCTGGACCCCATTTTTTTGTATTTTATCTGGTTCATCTTATATCTTATCCGGTTCAAATGAATAATTGTAAATCAATGTAATGTAGCGATTGGGGGGAAATTCGTATATTGCATCTACTTGACTTTATGGAATTGATGGAAAAGAAAAATTCTTGAACCTGAAGTAAAACAAAATCTGTATTGTATAAAATAAAAAAGTTTTATTAATAATTGATTTTGTTCCGGGATTGCAAATCTATTAATATTAAAGGTTCTTCTTTTGAGGTTTATAGTTTATTTGTTCGAGAAAAATGGATCCTTCATGATTGATCGTCCCGAACAATCTTTTTAAGATGTAAATAAGTCTTAAGCAAACTTATTTATTCGTCTTTTTTAGAAATATGTTTCATTCATATGATAGAATATAGAGTTAAATAAATTGGATCCTTGCCGAGCCTTTCCCGGATAAATACTTATCTATCCATAGATAGATAGATAGAAAGTATGTACTATTATATACCGGTATACACACACCGGTTGAGCCAATGACTATTCATGATTCCATATTGAATCAATTACATACCGGTTTGAAATAAAATTAGAGGAATGTTATGGTAAAACTTCGTTTGAAACGATGTGGTAGAAAGCAACGTGCGACTTGAAGGACATGATCGGCTGTGGATTCTTACATCCACCATTTTCTATAGGAATGAAGATGTTCTTAGCTCGACATAGTTTGTTCTGCTCTGTTAGGAACCTAATTTGTGTTAGGTTGTAAGTAAATAGTACATGATGGAGCTCGAGCAGAAAGGATTGATTCGTTTATCAGGGGGAAGAATCTAGGGTTAGTAACTATTAATAAGTTAGACCAACTTTGTAAGTATATCCTCAATATATAAATCGAAAGGTTAAAAAAATCGAAAAATCAAAGAAGTTTGAAAAATCAAAAGTAAAATTTTTCAGAATTGGTAAAACTATTTCGATCAAAAGTGTATCACAAGGGAATCCACCGTTCATATTCTATTTCTATAGTATTATAGAAAAAAATAACAAAAAACAAAAAGGTATGTTGCTGCTCTTTTGAAAGGAGTAAGGATCACCGAAGTAATGTCTAAACCCAATGATTTCACAAAGCAAAGATAAAGGATTCCGGAACAAGTAAACACTATTTTCAGTTGTCTCAACAATTGAATCAGAATGAGGAATAAAAATAGATTCGAGATGAGACAAACAAAAGAGGTTAGAGACGGCTCAATAAATGTCTAAGGGTTTCCCTTCGAACTCTGTCAGAATTACCCAACTTGAGTTATGAGTACGAATGAGATTTCTTTTTTTCTGTAAGGAAGAATAAAAAAACGACTCAAATAATAGTCTAATTCATGATTTTATGGATCCATTTGCCATTATATACATATACAGAAATTTAGAATCCTTTTTTCTCGAGCCGTATGAGGAGAAAACCTCCCATACGTTTCTAGGGGGGGCATTGTTTATTTACATCTATTCCAATGAGCCATCTACCGAATCGTTGCAATTGATGTTCGATCCCGAAGAGAAGGAAGAGATCTTAGAAAAGTAGGTTTTTACGATCCGATAAAAAATCAAACTTATTTAAATGTTCCTGTTATTCTATATTTCCTTGAAAAAGGTGCTCAACCTACGGGAACTGTTTGTGATATTTTAAGGAAGGCAGAATTATTTCAAGAAAGAACTTCGATTCGAGTTAATTAAAGGAAAAAAACAAAATTAATAAATAAAAAAAAGGGGGGGGTAACTAGTATCTATCTTTGTGTAATTATTTACACACAATTTGCCTTTTTCTTGCTGTATTCATACTTAATTTACTTTTTTTCTTGTTTGTTGCGGGAATCCACCAACAAACAAGGGGTTAATCTTGCTTATTGTACCTCTATTGATTGAATAAACCCGAGATTTTTTCTTTACTTTACCTCTTTCGTATTTTTTTTTCATCCAAATTTATTATTTATGTTTATGTTGTGCCAATCCAACACAAGTCCTTATTTGATTTACTTAAATTTGTTTTCTTAACATTGGATTCATATTGACAATGGTGCATCGAAGAAATATAATTCGATCGTAGATAAATAGATCCGTTTATCTCCACCCCATATTGGTTTTTTCTTTCCTTCACTTCAGTCAAATGATGGGTTTGCCCTACCGGATTTACTGGCATACAAGATGTATTTTCTTAACGAAAAAGAAAATTGATAAATAAAATGGTGGTTTGTCACAATTTTGACATCTCTATTGGGAATCTGTTGTTGTTTAATCTGATCTGTCCATTTTGGTATTTTGGTGTTTTTAATTGATCAACAAATCTTTCTTTTCGATTTGTTATAGTTCAATGTTTTGACGGGGTCGTGCAGTGCAATTCAATTGATTTTTTTATTTTGACCGTATTTACATATCCTATTTATTTTATTCGGGTTGCTAACTCAACGGTAGAGTACTCGGCTTTTAAGTGCGACTATGATCTTTTACACATTTGGATGAAGCAAGAGATTCGTCCAGACTATTGGTAGAGTCTATAAGACCACGACTGATCCTGAAAGGTAATGAATGGAAAAAACAGCATGTCGTAATAAAATATTATTATTATTATTTTTATTATTTAATTATTTAATTTATTATTTAATTTATTGTTTAATTTATTATTTAATTAAAGTAGAACTTTGAGTTTATCCTTACCGGATCGTTACAAATTTTTTTCTTTTTGGAAGTGAAAAAAAAATTCACATTTACAGTTGGGTCTAGTGAATAAATGGATAGAGCCCTATGGCTCTAATTCTGGTGAAATAAAAAGCAACGAGCTTTTGTTCTTAATTTGAATGATTACCCGATCTAATTAGACGTTAAAGATAGATTAGTGCCTGATGCGGGAAAGGGTGGGTTCTTTTGTGAGTGGACCATTGATTTTCTTTCTTTTTTTTTTAATGAATCCTAATTATTCTTTATTATGGATTGGAGACGGATGTGTAGAAGAAACAGTATACTGATAAAGAGAATTTATTCCAAAGTCAAAAGAGCGATCGAGTTGCAAAAATAAAGGATTTTTTACCCTTTTGTAATTATAACGAACATAAACCGATTGGATAGAAAAGGAGAGGAAAAAGATCTGTTGATTGGACTCCCCTGTTTCCTTTGTTTGTGGGATATATATTTTTTTCTTACTGTAATTATATACATAATATATACCCTGTTCTGACCATATTGCACTATGTATCATTTGATAACCCAAAAAAT
>QRFJ01000110.1:1148439-1195939 GCA_006176705.1 Cocos nucifera | reverse complement strand
TCCTATTTCATCAGATCCGGGATGTGATATGGTTCCGAAGGATGAACCGGATATGGACAGTTCCAATAAGATTTCATTCTTGAAAAAAAATCCATTTTTTGATTTATTTCATCTATTCCATGACCGGAACAAAGGGGGATACACGTTACACCACGATTTTGAATCAGAAGAGAGATTTCAAGAAATGGCAGATCTATTCACTCTATCAATAACCGAGCCGGATCTGGTGTATCATAGGGGATTTGCCTTTTCTATTGATTCCTACGGGTTGGATCAAAAAAAATTCTTGAATGAGGTATTCAACTCCAGAGATGAATCGAAAAAGAAATCTTTATTGGTTCTACCTCCTCTTTTTTATGAAGAGAATGAATCTTTTTATCGAAGGATCAGAAAAAAATCGGTCCGGATCTACTGCGGGAATGATTTGGAAGATCCAAAACTAAAAACAGCGGTATTTGCTAGCAACAACATAATGGAGGCAGTCAATCAATATAGATTGATCCGAAATCTGATTCAAATCCAATATAGCACCTATGGGTACATAAGAAATGTATCGAATCGATTCTTTTTAATGAATAGATCCGATCGCAACTTCGAATATGGAATTCAAAGGGATCGAATAGGAAATGATACTCTGAATCATATAACTATAATGAAATATACGATCAACCAACATTTATCGAATTTGAAAAAGAGTCAGAAGAAATGGTTTGATCCTCTTATTTCTCGAACCGAGAGATCCATGAATCGGGATCCTGATGCATATAGATACAAATGTTCCAATGGGAGCAAGAATTTCCAGGAACATTTGGAACATTTCGTTTCTGAACAGAAGAACCGTTTTCAAGTAGTGTTCAATCGATTACGTATTAATCAATATTCGATTGATTGGTCCGAGGCTATCGACAAACAAGATTTGTCTAAGTCACTTCGTTTCTTTTTGTCCAAGTCACTTCTCTTTTTGTCCAAGTCACTTCCCCTTTTCTTTGTGAGTATCGGGAATATCCCCATTCATAGGTCCGAGATCCACATCTATGAATTGAAAGGTCCGAATGATCAACTCTGCAATCAGTTGTTAGAATCAATAGGTGTTCAAATCGTTCATTTGAATAAATTGAAACCCTTTTTATTTTTATTGGATGATCATGATACTTCCCAAAGACCGAAATTCTTGATCAATGGAGGAACAATATTACCATTTTTGTTCAAAAAGATACCAAAGTGGATGATTGACTCATTCCATACTAGAAATAATCGCAGGAAATCCTTTGATAACACGGATTCCTATTTCTCAATGATATCCCAGGATCGAGACAATTGGCTGAATCCCGTGAAACCATTTCATAGAAGTTCATTGATATCTTCTTTTTATAAAGCAAATCGACTTCGATTCCTGAATGATCCACATCACTTCTGGTTCTATTGTAACAAAAGATTCCCTTTTTATGTGGAAAAGACCCGTATCAATAATTATGATCTTACATATGGACAATTCCTCAATATCTTGTTCATTCGCAACAAAATATTTTCTTTGTGCGTCGGTAAAAAAAAACATATTTTTTTGGAGAGGGAGACTATTTCACCAATCGAGTCACGGGTATCTGACATATTCATACCTAAGGATTTTCCACAAAGTGGTGACGAAACGTATAACTTGTACAAATCTTTCCATTTTCGATCCGATCCATTCGTTCGTAGAGCTATTTACTCGATCGCAGACATTTCTGCAACACCTCTAACAGAGGAACAAATAGTCAATTTTGAAAGAACTTATTGTCAGCCTCTTTCAGATATGAATCTATCTGATTCAGAAGGGAAGAACTTGTATCAGTATCTCAGTTTCAATTCAAACATGGGTTTGATTCACACTCCATGTTCTGAGAAATATTTACCATCCGGAAAGAGGAAAAAACGGAGTCTTTGTCTAAAGAAATGCGTTGAGAAACGGCAGATGTATAGAATCTTTCAACGAGATAGTGCTTTTTCAAATCTCTCAAAATGGAATCTGTTCCAAACATATATGCCATGGTTCCTTACTTCGACAGGGTGCAAATATCTAAATTTTACCCTTTTAGATACTTTTTCAGACCCATCGCCGATCTATATTGTTATTTGAAATCTCAAATGTTTCACAAACAGCAAAATTTTTTTAATTGTTGTTATTTATTTAATCATAGATATTGGCAATGAGTTAGCTTTGTCTCTTAGCAAAGATGACCTCCTAACTATACCTTTCAAGTAATTGCCCCAAACTTAAGATATTACTTTTTAACTTTAGGATGAAGTATATATCAAAAATCATCCTATGGCCACTATCTTTTAATTATATTAAAATAGTACTTTTTTCTTTAATATCCACCTTTGAAGAGTCTCCAAAAGTGATATAGCCACCGTAGTTGCAGTCCAACTCAACAAATTTGTTCCTATTACCAGTCATATGATTATTTATGCCATTGTCAAGGTACCACATTTTTCACTGGCTTTGTCTTCTTCCTTGATAGCAAATAATAGGGTTGGTTCCTCCATATCTTCTTTGTTCTTCAGTAGGTTTGTTTCTCCATTGATCTTTTAGCCATGACACTCTCAAGAGAAGTGTCCAACTTTGTCATAAGAATAGCACTCAACATGAGACTTGTCAAGTCTCTTTTCATAGCTCCCACCATAGCTTTCTCTACCTCTTCCTCTACCACGATCTCTAGAAAAATTTTGGCTTTGGTAGGAAGAGTTTTGCTCATCTCTTCCTCTTTCGTGGCTACGGCCACGGCCACGACCATGATCTCTTCCATGGGATTGGCTCCTTGCACCTTTGTAATGGTCATTTTTTTTGGTTTTGAGAGAGAGTTTTGCTTGTAAGACTTGCTCTATGCCATCTTGCTTGCCTTTGTTCAACATTTCTTCATGAGCACATAGAGACCCATTCAATTGATCAATGGACATGACATCCAAATCCTTGGACTCTTCAATAGCAACAATAATATGCTCAAACTTTGAATTGAGCGAGTGAAAAATCTTCTCCATAATATGAATATCTTGAATATCTTTACTAAGTCTCTTCATGTAACAACCACCAAGACACGCTAGAAATAATCTGACACAATCTCAGTGGCTTTCATCTAGAGTCCCTCAAACTCAGCCTTTAGAGTTTGAAGATGAACTTTCTTCACTTTATCTACTCTCTTGAAGGAAGTTACAAGAATCTCCCATGCTTGCTTGGCATTGGTTGCATTCGCCACCTTCTCGAACGTGTCATCATCCAAACCTTTGATAGATGAGGGTGAGAACACTTTGATTCTTCTTTCTTTTCTTTTGTAAAGCTACCTTTTGATCTTGATCCAACTCCACTTCATCTTCAGGTACAATAAAGTCTTGGTCAACGATCTTCCATACTCCTTGAGAGTCAAGAATTGCCTTCATTCTAATTGCCCAACTCTCATAGTTAACTTTGGTGAGATGAAAAAATTGAAAGAAATATGATGTACCCTTTGAAGCCATCCTCTTTAAGAATAAAGCTCCGATACCACTTTGTTGGAAGGTGATGGGCACACTCACTCACTCATACAATAAGAGAAAAATAAGTTGAAGAAGTAATACTTTGATTAATTGAACTCTCACGCATAATTCTTGATATAGAGTACATTATATAATACTCTAATGAATTTTCTAGACTCTATTGAAAGATACAAAATGACTAATCATGAAATGATATTAAATTCTAGCAATAAATATGTATAGCAGAGAAATCAAAAGAGTCTTCATTCCAGCAATTTCTCGGTTTTGACAGCCAGCACAAACATATTTCATAAAAAGAGTCATAACATCCTCTAGAAAACTCTAATTCATGCACGGTTCGAAGCATTGGAAACTAGACTCGAAGAGGTTTCCAATCATATCCTGTTTGACTAGATTTACGACAGAATTTAAAGAGAAAACATTCATACAAAACACTTCAAAATCTATCTTTGTAGAATAGGAATAGCCAGGTTTATTTTCCAACACTATATTGGCAATCGGTGGTAAGCTTCTTCCTTCTTCTTCGGTCCCTTTTGCTGAACTTATTGGAGTTTGGTTAGGGATCAGGTATCTTATCACCCGCTATTCTACTCAGTGAATTTGGATTCAAGGTGATTCATCTGTTGTAATCTCCTAACTCAAGAATATACAACATAACGAAATGAGTCTCTCTCCCTGGATGCAAGATATTAAACAGTGGTTTGAATGCTTTCAATATATTAAAATTACCCATTTATGTCGTGAAGAAAATCAAGCAGTGGATTGGGCTGCTAATTATGCTCTAGTAGGTGTGATTTTACATTTAATTCCGATCTCTCTTGCATCAATTCCCTGACCTTGTCCATATATTGAAGGCTGATGCTTATTCCATTGCTTTTCCAAGACATGGCTTGTAGACATATATACATATTATAGTTCAGTTACTTTGTTTCTGCTGGCATGTACCGCATGGCATGATATTTGTCAATTGGTTAAGCAAGTCATTCAGTTATATCTTGATAACTAACATGATACATACCTATCATACAACGTCTATATATGTCTTCTCATTCTATATTGCGGATGCCAATCGGTTTATTATTCTTTTGGCATACATTTGGGATGTTTCAGTCTACTGCTCTTTGCATTGCTACATCCAGGAAGGCCCAAATGCTATGGTATTTGTCACTTGGGATCTACGGTATGTTATTACATCTTCTTACCTGCTTATGATGGGATTGGATAGCTATTTTGCAATATTATCAATGTGGATGCTCCAGACCTTATCTGTCTCTCTGGCTTCACATGTGATATTATTGCATAGAGGAATAGGTAATATTTCTAGCTTGTCCTAACCAAATGAAACAGTTCGTTCTAATATGAAGACTTGGCCAGCCCAGCTATCTGCAGTATATGGTCAGAGAATTTTTTCTTTCTGCTCATTCCATATAATCTCACTAACAGAATTTGGAGGAATATATGCTCAGATTGTTTCATTTCATTCTAATTTCAGGAGGCTTCATCATCATAATTTTATGGATGCAGTGTCACATTAGTTCTTTGGCCTCACAAGTAGATTGCATGAGTACCTGGTTTCACCACCAGTTAACCACACATCTCTCCGCTCGTTCTCAACAGCATCATAGCTTTGCAGAAGTTTTTGGATATGGATTTTGTACTATATTTATTTACATCTACTTTGTTACAACTCAAGTTCCTGGGTTTGGCTTTATTCCCTATTTTGTTCTAAGTGTACAGTTATACTATTATGTAAACCTCCGTTACTTTTTTCTTAAGATAATATAAGCTCATTTTCAAAATAAAAAAGGCGGGGGAGGGGAGGAATAGTGGATATAGATGTTGACTCCACATTGAGATGGATAGACTGGTTTGCCCTTTCACACAGCTTTGTTTTAACATTTCTTATGGACAAGCGGGCAAAGTGGCAAACCCCACAGGGCAGCTATGACCACAAGATTCTGTGAGATTTTGAGCAGAAGTAAACTATTGGCAGCAAGACAAAGTTTGCACGGTTAGAGATAGTGTCACCAGTATTGCAACAACGGCATCAACTCCAAGGTCATATGCCCAATAACTTGAATGCACTTCGATGTTGTCCTGTGATCTTCTTCTTCTTCTTCCTCAAATATGTGACTTTGGAGACAAACTTTATAGTTTAGGGGATTGCATGTTTTTGTCCTGCCAAGTGGCTGCAACCTCTTGTAAGGGTTATTTTATTTTATTTTTTTTTATTTTTTAAAATTATAACTTGCATGACATTTAGATATCTGCATTCATTCTTTTTAAGTTTTCTTATGTACAAGTAATAAAGGGCACATGCTCCGAGTGTCTGAGTGAACAATTCGTCGATGTTATCATACTGGAAAATATGACAAGGATTCTGAAGGATAATGGAGTTGCCAGAAAGCTCTTGATCTTATGACATATGTTTGATCGATGGTAATTAGATGCAGTCAAAGGAAGTTATTTAATTGTTCATGGCAAATAGATATGGTAGGAAACAGGGGACTGGTATGGTATTAAGGCATCCCAATTCCTTTAATTATTCATGACAGGTAATATGGTAGGAACTATGGGACTGATAACTTGGTTAGCATCCTTCCATTACCACGATTCATGATCTCGATAATTTATACGAGCCCCGCCTATCATCTTCATTAGAGTAGAAGAAGAAATAATTTGATAACTTGGTTCAATTTTGTGACATATGGTTACAAATATACTTCATGTTTTTCTGGTTCTGTACATCTCAACCTGTTTCATAGGTATCTTGCATTCATCTGTTAGAGGAAGTAGTTGAACCTTGTTCTTGCACAAAGAGGAGGAAAAAAGAGTCACTAGCCATGGTTTACAAGAAGATTTTGCACAATGAATCTTTTAATCATACATGTAGATACCACATATAGAGATATTTTCTCTTTTCATTCTTTTATTCTTTTGCTATGATGCTGCATTATGTGGTGAATATTTTCATATGATCCTTGCTTTCAACTTTCTTACTTTTCGTTCATTGCAAAAAAAAAAAAAAAAAAAAAAAAAAAAAAAAAACTTTCTTCTCCATAATTTTTTACTTGTATAATTGTTAGAATCCATGCAGACTTGTATTTAATTATTCGTTAAAAAAATCTTCGATATTTATATAAAATTAAGAAACTCAAATAAAATCTATCGTTAAATCATTTCAAAGATCTTCGATTATTATAATAGTACAAACTAGTCTTCATGCCTTAATTTAAGATGAAAAGTATAAGTTAGAGCCTTAGAAAGCATTCCGCCAACATGACAATCTTTGATTACGAGGTTTAGGTGCGATATGCGCAATATTACAAGTAGGAGCATGATCATGACATTGCCTTTGCCGTAGCTTTTTTGTCCAATATATATATATATGGCCCTTGGATTTCATTAAAAAAAAAGGGGGGGGTAAAGGAACTTTTGTTTATAAGAATATGAGGCAGGGTACAATGATGAAGCGTGACACAAGTCCGAAGAAAATAAAAGCCAAAATAAGCCTTCACTACTGTAGCACCTGCTGGTTGTTGACTTAGAATGCCCTCGGATAAGCAGAATGCCATAGAAAAAGATTAGGTTTTCCAGGAGAAAGAGAGGAAAAAATGTTAAAATAGTGGAAAATGGTATGCCCGTCTCGGCCGCCACGCAACACGTGTCGACCGGCCAAGGGGCCGACGTGATCGCGCGTGAGATGGTTGCACGGCTGCGGGACGCATGGCGCGATTTCATTTGCGCGGACCGACACGGCTGTCGGCCAACGCCGCTTTCGCACGGATCACGTTGCTGACGTGGCAAGTCCACGCCGGAGGACAAGCCGTGCGTCACCATGTTGGTTTAACGTGGCAGCAAAAACACGTTCCGAACCAAGAAAAATGAGGTTGAAATCAACGAAGATTACTTAAAACAACCACCATATTCGGTGTATGCAGAATGCTTGGCAATAGAGCTGATCATCAGCTGACCCTCCTGCCTAAACTATATGCACGTATTGTTGGATTTAAGATTTGATCTACTTAAAATTTAATTTTTCTATACTCAAGCACGAACAACACAACCCGTGTTACCGTGTATGTCTCGGTGTGCACTCATGGATCACCTTGTTATTATATCTATATATATATATATATATATATATATATATATATATATATATATATATATATATATATATATATAGGATTCAAAAGAATAGAAACGACAAAAATACCAAGTTTTGGATATTTGATACCATATGCATCCGCCCTGATAACACCAACCAATACATTAATTCCAAATAGGTTGACCAAACGAGACGACGAAATCACCCGTAAAAGATTTTCCTGCTAACCAATTTACAACCTTATTTCTCTCTCTTTTTATGTGTGATATATGTGGTGTACAGTTGAAGTCCAAGCTAAGATATCTTTCAGGAAAGGGTCTTTGGATAGCTTGTAAGTGATAGGGTGAGTCATATAGTAATAGTGCTGGAATCCTCCTAACCATAATTTTGTAGCGTTATAGACCTATAGAATAGAAAAGATGAATAAGATAATTGTCTGCCACCTACTGTAATCGAGTTGTGCTTATGGTCCCTGATAACACAAGCCGCAGTAGCTTGTTCTTCTCTTTTTGCTCCATCGAAATCCACCTTCAAAACTCCAAGAGGAGGGGTCATCCGGCTGATCATCTCGTTTGACAGGCATCTATCTCTAGGTGGTGGCCATCGAGAGCTGTAAAGCGGTGTACAGTGGACCCACGTACCATAAAGGATCTTTATGTGAAAATTTTATGTTCATTTTTACATGTTATGAAGTCAATATGTGTAATATATTACAGATATCTATCATCTAGTAACTTCGCTGTAAAATCAAGTAATGTAGCACTATCTCTCGTCGGTCAAAACTTCTCTGAGTCTTTCAATCACTTTTACGTGGAAAATTCTACATTCTTCATGAGAACTAAGTTCATTCTCTCTTGAACTCTCCGAGAGACAGGAAGGAAGAAAACCACAAAAATAGAGGCCAAAGCACTTGGATGTACGTGAGATAGAACCCAGATTAGAAGACGCCATCATTAAGATAAAGACTAATTAAGTATGTATTACCTCCAGTAACTGTAATATGTAGTGTAGCTGTAATATATGGTATAGTAATAAAAGAGCATAGAAAGCAGCAGCTTTGAACGGTACAGCACCTAAACCCACTGAAGATAACAACCTACCTCTCTCTCGACAGAATGTAAAAAGCACTTAATATAAAATAGAAAAAGAGTAGTCGTTCAGCCACAAGATCAAACAGTAGTACCATCGTAGTACATAGCAGTACGGGTAACAAAGAATTAGAATGAAAATAGAAGAATTAGAAGCATGCACACAGACAAGACTCAAAGCCCACACCAAGGAAAGAAAACAACCATTCTTTTTTTTTTGTTTTTCTTTTTTTTTTTTTCCTTTTTTTTTGGGATCTTTCTATACATATCATAGAAAGCAGACATAAAAACCACCACCAAACCCAACACCAAACACAAAGACCTTTCCCATTCCCTTCATTGAAAGATAAAACCCAAGATCAAAGTCAACAGAAAATTAAACAAAAGCCAGCCTAGCTAATTAATCCCACACTCGTTGATCATTCCTGTACCCAAAACGGAGGAAGAAAAAATAAAACGAAACCCTCCTCTCTCTCTCTCTCTCTTTCTCGCCCCCTCTAAAACCTCCTATATATACCTCTTTTTTAATTCTCTCTCTATGATAATGTGATATGATATATAATTAATGGACCAACTTGTTGTTACTTGTTAGAGCCAGAGGGCACCAGCCTCTTTGAGGAGGGGGACGAGGGTGCCATTGATGTGGGAAGCCATGACACGGTCCATGGCGCCGACGAGCTTGCCGCCGATGAAGACGACGGGGACGGCGGGTGGCCCTCCGGTGGCGCCGAGGAGGTGGGCGAGGGCGCGCTCCATGTCCTTGCCGCGGGGGTCCTCGTCGAGCTCGTACACGGTGGGGCTGACACCCATCCCACGGAAGAGCCGCTTCACGGCATGGCACATGCAGCACGTACTCACGCTAAAGATCACCACCGCGCTCTCCGCCGCCAGCCTCTCCACCCTCTCCAACGGATCCATTCGGCCCCCCAACGACGCGTACGCCCCCCACGACTCCGCCGCTGCCTGGTACTGCATCCTCTCTTCTTCTTACTATATCTTTTATATATATATATATATATATATATATATATATATATATATATATATATATATATATGTATGTATGTATGTATGTATGTATGTATGTATGTATGTATGTATCTCCGTACTTCTACTACGCAGAAGGTGAGCTCTTTTGGATTGGGAGAAAACAAGGGGAGCCAGGGGGACTTATATATAGGGAAGAAGAGGGTGTTCTAAGACTAAACAAAGAAAGAGGGGTAGAATGGGAAGTTTAGAGAGAGAGAGAGAGAGAGAGATTTGGCTTGGGGGTGGTCTCGTCAGTGCATGCAGCAAGAAGGAAAGGAGGGAGACCAGGCAGGGAGGACTTACCATGATAATAATAATAATAGTAGAGTAGTGTACGTTGCTGTCGCTTTTTTAAAGGTTCTATAGAATTTTTTTGATGCTACAAGAGTTGCTGACGTGTTCGATCTTGTTTAGTAGCTAAAAACTACTATATAATGACCGTTTTGACGACTTTATATTAACTATTATATAATGAAAATAATATCTTACGAGGTATTTACTATTATTATTATTATTATTATTCAGGAATAGACTATACAGTTGATATAACTGTGAATAACGGTTTTTAAGGATAATCTGTTTTTATTCTAATGTTCCTGTAGACTTTATGATGCATACCGAGAGAGTGTAAGAAATATAATATATGAAAGAAATCAAGCGTATGAGGGAGAGACAAAGGGTGCAGGCTTTGTCAGAAGAGTGTGTTGGGCAATAGCGGCTGTCTCCGTCCTTGTTGTCGGGTGGTGCTACCGTTCACCGGTGCGGTGACCCGAACCTAAATGAGTACGTTAGCAGAGTACCGGGGCTAAAAGATGCCCGCATGATATTACTTTTTTTTTCTTTGCCCTCTCTCTTCCTCTTTCTTATCTAGTGCTCTGATGGTATTTGATTTGTTTTTTCTCTGTGGCACTTTTTCGTCCACCTCATCCTTTTATCCATTGGGTATCTCCAGATGCGAGATATGAACTTATGTTTATCCGTTCTGAAGAGATTTTTCTCACTATCCCAGTTGCATGAGGATTCAAAGTGATGCCAAGTTATCTATTACCAGAAAAAAAGAAGAAAAGGTGATGCCAAGTTATCCACTTTCCCAAGTTCTCATTCATCAAATCTTCCCCTTGGCAAGTTATTTGATTCAGTTAGATCACACGTTCTTTCTCTGTCCTCTACTTAGCTACGGGAATATACTCTATTCCACCAAAGTCATAAATATTGTGCTAATTATAACTTCGTAACTTGTACGAGCACAAATTCTCTTCAGCCACAAGTTGTAGGTGATGGACATGCAGGATGTGATCGTCAAAACATTAGTATCATTGCACCCTAGCTCCTATATATATTTCCCCTATCTTACAAGACATTTGCTATCTTATAATAGGAGGTTCGAAATACTTTGACCACATGCAGAACAAATACCTGCATCTCACTTACCGATTGCAAGAGATTGTCGACATATCAAACTGGCTGACACTTAATGTGATCGTATCTAAGCTAAAGTAACTTTGAATATGGAACCTGCTCACGCCGAGAATAATGATATAATTTATTATTGGAACAAAGACCTCGTCTATATATCTTACTCCTCTTTTTTTTCTTTATGAGCACAAACAACATTAGAGTGCCAATGAATAATAAAAATAATACTTGTGGTTAATCTTTCCCCATATGATAAAATATCCTCTTTTCTCTCTCTCTCTCTCTCTCTCTTTCTGTGCGTGTGCGTGTTTGTGTGCGCGCGCGCGCGCGTGCGTGTTTCAGAAGAAGGTCAGATAGTGTGGTTTTGTTGGTTGGGGGACGCATGGAATGTGGGTGCCAGACTGGACGGTGGTCAAATATTTGGTTCGGCCGCGTGGATGGGACCCGCTGGACAACGGTCCGCCTGAACCTGGATCTCAGACCACCCTGGGGTTGAAAAAGGAAAGAGGAGGAGATGCCCGCCTTCGCGCGTGGGAAAGGAGAGAGAAGAGAGAGTGGGGGATGGAGGGGTGCGGGCACGTGGGTGGCGGCACGTGGGAGGCAGGAGAATGATGGTGTCGGCGTAGAATGCGGCACGTGTGAGCAGGGCGCCGCGAAAAGCCGGTGGGCCAATTCAGGGGGACAACAGGCCCGGTTTCCGTGCACAGCATCCACGTAAAACTTGTCAACTGCCCATGTGCCCTTCTCTCTCTCCCTCTACTTTTGTTGTAAAACTGAGAAGATTTGGGAAGTGTCGACACCTACTCACCTTGGTCGAGTAAACGAAAAAATAAAAATAAATTATATTTAGTTTTCTGGATAAAATTTTAGATTGTTATAATCATTTTAGTATATTATAATAATTATATCTGATATTTTCATGATATATTTATTATTTGATAAAAATGAAGGGCAGAACTCCACCTGCTCCGTTCCATAAATAAAGGTTTTATAACTGATATATAAAATAACAAGAAAAGGAGAATATAACCCAACATACTATATCAGAATAGGCTGGGGTTATATATTTTGCACGAAAGAATGGTTATTTTTTTTTATGATATTAATTATTAGATTAAATTTTACATAATTTTTAAAGTATAATAAAATTTTCAACTATAGATCACAAAATTGATATTGTATCTTAAAAATTATACAAATCAAAATTTAGTAGTTGATATTATTAAAAAAAAATCAATCATTCCTATGAAAAATACAATCAAAATCCTATTAAAGCAACTTTACATATAATCAGTAGAATATTAAAATAATTTTTCAACCTAGGGTCAACAAATATCTAGCTAGGCATAAAGCACTTCTCTCCTATATTTCATGTTGTACATTTAACTAAAATATTGTTTCCTACAACTGTTAATTGGAGCTATTTAACTTTCTATTGCGAAGATAAATAGATAAAGATTGCGTATGGGCGTTCTAGTAGCCCTGCCAAACTATTCTTTATTTTTTTATTATAGCAGTACATCTCTCATCCCCATGATCCTGTTCCAATGATGGTACTGCGGCCATTGGATCAGGAGTTGAGATCACTTGATGTGTGGTTGGTGATGGGAGTGGAAAAGGTGGCGACTTAGGACTGTCTTGAGTCCACTCCACACGGAGGCCAAGGAGAGAAAAAGAGGACGTGGCCAACCCACCCACCCACGAGAATAAAGCGAGGTGGCAGAGAGGGAACAAACGAATGTAGCGTACCTTCCACTGTGGCGTTTTTCTAGGCGACATGGCCGGTGACACTCCGGTGAATACAAAAGAGGCATAGGATCTGGCAGGTCACCGGGCACGGGCGGCGGTACGGATCATTCTCTTTTTTTATATCATTATATTATTTTTTTATTTTTTTAAAAATTATTAAAAAAAATTTATTTATAAAAATTATAAAAAATTAAATTGCTGTGATTCTCTCTCTCACTTCCTCGGATGGAAAGATAGGAAGATGGGGCCAGAGACGAAGGAGACAGTAGAAAATAAAACTTATTTTTTAAAAAATTAAAGAAAGAAATGAATCCTATCATCTGATAAAAAAAATAATAAGCTATAAACAGTTCATCAGTTCCTGATCACAACATTCACCTGCCAATCGAATGGTCCTTCAATATTTTAAATTTATCACAAATATTAACTTATTTATACTGCTAAAATATAGAAATAATTTGAATTATAGTTAAAATTTTTTTAAAAAATATACAGTTCTAACACTGACACGTGAAATATGATAATGCAGGATTTAATCTAAAAATCTAATAAAATTATTATTTAATTTTTTTATTTTATATAAATACCTAATCTATATAATCATAATTAATGTGTGATTAAACAAACGCTAATGTGGATTCTTGTATTTTTTTCACTTAAAATTTTGATAGTTAAAATTTATTAAAATTTAATTAAAAATACTATAATTGATCCGTAATCAACTATAACAGCCTGAAATATCTCTCAGTTTATATTGTTCATGGACCGAAATTATTTTAAAACCATCTATAATAATTTAGATGGCTCTTGGCTAGCTGTTAACTCTCACGCTTGTAATATTTAAATGTGAAAAAGAAGCACTGTACCCTGGTCACAGCACGCTGTTTTGCTTTCATAAATTAATATATATTTTTATATATAGTTTACACTTTTGACATATATGATACAGGCGGGAGCGCAAGCTACAGTGATTCGTTGGACACAGCTTTTGAGGACCAGGTGGGGAGAAGGACAAAGTAGATCACCACAAAATATGGGTGGCAGGACGCTTGTAAAATAATAATTACATCGTATAGAGAATGGAGAAAAAGACATAATTGTGTCAGAACGTTTTGTTTGCCGGTCTCCTCTGGGTGCTAGGGTTGGGGGACATGCAACGCCAACCCCTTCTTTCTTTAATATCATTACACCCCATAAAAACCATAAGCTTTGAATGTAATAACAAGCCATAAAATATATATGCTTATATAAAAGAAGCAAACGGACACGACAGCATCTCCCCAAGGCTGACGTTGTTCTCGTTGACCGCTGACCTGCTCATCTCAACGTCTTCATGCTGCTAAGCTTTTGCTATTTTGGATTTGGGTGAGGTTGTGGTTTTGCAGCAGAGAGTATCAACCATTCCATATTTTTAAACACCAAGCGGGCAGCATGGCAGCAAGGTTTAAACACCTTTGCATTCCATGCCAAGCGATGAGAGGAAAACCATTGAAGTGGATGCATGTGGTCAAGGGGGCATAGTTTCCAAGTATCCATTGGGTATTTACTTGCTCCATTGTGTGTCAAATAACCATTGGTTCAGTGGGGAGGAAAATTCTTGTGTTTTGATATCATACACATCATTTGGTGCTTTTGTGAGTGTCTACGCATCAAAATTTCATGGATGGATGGTAAAAAATACTACTTTCTTGGGCTAGTTATCTAACAGAAAATACTTGAATTAGAAAATTAAAATTAAAAAAAAAAATGAGAATTGGAGATCCGTCAGGGCGACCTCCATCTACTTTTAGTTATTGAAAACTGAAACTTTTATTTTTCTATACTGATTTTGATAGTTGGTCTATATTTCATATTCAATTTGATATATATTTAACTATAATGGTTTTAAAAACAAATATAAATTATGTTGAAGATAAAATAAAAAATATGGGTGCTGAATGCAAAAATGATAGTCAAACTAAAAATAATATATCAAGTTGTTCAATAAAACAAAAAGATTAAAGATAATTGCTTTATTCATAATAGCGCACTAAGCACTAGTCCCCCATCCATTACCATGTGTTGTTGATGAAGTAAATGGTGATTAAGAGCAGTAATATCACATCAAAATGTACAAGAAAATATGGATTTCTTGTGAAATTTGTATTGATCCC
Source organism: Cocos nucifera (assembly GCA_006176705.1). Lineage (NCBI taxonomy): Eukaryota > Viridiplantae > Streptophyta > Magnoliopsida > Arecales > Arecaceae > Cocos > Cocos nucifera. The sequence goes on along the minus strand of QRFJ01000110.1, from coordinate 1,180,883 downwards.
ATTTTGTCATCCCTGATGGCATATTATGTTGATGGATTATTTGAAGCTGAGAAATAAGGAAAAAATGGAGAGAAGCATATTGTTTTGTAAAGACATCGATTATTTCAAAGTACATGATTTCTCTTATCAAGTTTAAAGTTTAAGTTAAATATAGGCATACAGTAGTAAAACGTATATATATATAGCTTTGGTTCTTTTAATCTATGCATTTTTTTCAATAGTCCTAGTATGAAGCAAAGTTTTCTGAGTTTATGAATTTTTACTACTTTTATAATTAGATTTCAAAGTTTCTTATATAGATATCTCTGATTTTATCCCGAACCTTTTTTCTAATAGACTGTATTGTGAAACAGCTCTTGATGATCATTTTATTGCATCGGCAATTACCTGTACACAATGATGGTCGTAATAGGTAGATGATGAAATTAAAAAATACAAAATGGTTTTTCATTCATTATTTATAGAAAAATTATTTTAAAGTTCTACCTTTTTACTTCAATGAGCATACCACCTTTAAACCCTCCTCCCTCCTCCTTATGCCCTTTCCTCTCTCTCTCTCTCTCACCCCCTCCTTTTCTATCATTATAGCATGTCTTCTACATATATGTGCTCCCACCTTGCCAAGAAGGCATGTTGTCAAGAAGAAGCAATATCATATATTAAGTTATTTCCCACAATATCAATAAGCTACTTCTTTATTAAGTTCTTTTATTTTTATTTTATTTTTTTATCAAATAAATTTAGTCAATTAATCTAAGTGGGCATTGATACCAAACACAGCCTTATAAAGAATGATTTAGATAAGAAGCATTAGATTATAAAACTGGATAAGGTTCTTGGGTTGTTGTTGGAATATCAATTCAAACGATAGAGATGAAAGCGAAAAGGAAAAAAGATGGAAGAGATTATCCAATCGGAGAAGAGGAAAGAGGAAGAGAGAGGTAAGAACAGGCAATAAGGCATCATTAAAATGCTTGGAGTAGTAATGAGGATTGCATGATAAATTTCATACTCATGCAGTTAAGATTTTCCTTGAAGTTTGTATTGAACCTTTTTTATTGTCATTGGCAACACATTATGTTGATGCTTGCTCGAAATTATGAAAGGAGGAAAAAATGAAAAGCAACAAATCATTTTTGAAGACATTAAAGGTCTCAAAGCGTATAGTTGCCTTTATCAAGTTTAAAGTTTAAATCAAGGATATCGATCAAGAGTAATAATATGTATATATAGCTTTGGCTATGTTAATCTATATATTTTTTTCAACAATCCTCTTAGTACGAAGGAAAGCTTTTTGGGTTTATAGATTTTTACTACTTTTCTTATGTTAAAACTTTGGAGTATCCTGCATATATAGATGTCTCTGATTTTATTTCAAACCTTTCTCTTATAGAGTATATTGTGAAACTAGCTACTGTCAGTTATTTTATTGTATCACTAATCATCTGTACATAATGATGATTGCGAGATATTAATAATGAAATAAAAAAAATAAAAGGGATGGCCACTCATTATGTGCAGAGGAATCGCTTTAGAATTCTACCTTCTTACTCTAACAAGCATACCACCTCTAAACCCTTCCCCTTCTCCCAATCTCATTTTCTCTATCTCTCCTCATCTATCACCATAGTGCCACCTACATATTTGTACTCCCATGTTATTAGAAAGGCAATGTTGTCAATAAGAAGCAATATCGGATACTAAATTATTTTCCACAATATCAATAAGGTACTCCATTATTAACTTTTTTTTATTATTTTTTTTTTCTCAAATAGATTTAGTCAACTAATCCAAATGGGGAATAATACCAAGCCAACTCTATAGAGAATGATTCAGATGAGAAGCCTCACGTTGAAGAACCACATAGGGTTATTAGCTTGATGTTAGAATGTCAATTCAGACGGTACAGATGGAAGTAATTATGGAAGAAAAAGAGAAGATTATCCAATCAGAAAAGAGAAAAAAAAAAGTAGGATAGAGATAAGAACTAGCAAGAAAGCATCATTAAAATGCTTAAAGCGGTAATGATGATTGAATGATAAAGTTCATCCCCATACAATTAGTATTCCTCATGAAGTTTGTATTGATTTCTTTTTTTGTTATTCTTGACAGCATATTACATTAATGGAAGTGGTGGATTATCTTGTGAAAACATTAAGGGTTTCGAAGCATATAGTTGCTCTCATCAAGCTTAAGTCAAAGATTTGGATAAAAATAGTAACATATATACACCTTCGGCACTTCTAATCTATGCATTTTTTTCAATAGTCCTATTACAATGAAGGAAAGTTTTTGGATTTATAGATTTCTGCCACTTTTATATTTAGACTTCAGAGTTTCCTACATAGATGTCTCTGATTTTATTCCAAACCTCTTCTTTCATAGATTGTGCTATGAAATTTGCTACTGCCAATCACTTTATTGCATTGCTAATCACCCATACATGATGGTTGCGATGGGTCGATAATAGAATAGGCAAAGATAAAAGGGCTTGCCACTCATTACATGCAGAGGAATTATTTTAGGGTTCTACCTTCTTACTTCAATGGGTATATCACCCCCTAAACCCTTCTTCCTCCTCTCTATCCCCTTTATCTATCCTATTCTATTACCGTGGTGTGCCTCCTAGATAATAATGCTCTCACTTTTTCAAGAAATTAGACAATATGGCCAAGAAGAAGCAATATCATTTAGTGGGTTATTTCCCACAACATCAGTAAGTCATTTTCTTATTAAGTTCTTTTTTTTTTCTCAAACATATTTGATTGATTGGTATGAGCGCACAAACATGCTAAATCCAATCGTACAAAGAAAAATTTAGATAAAACCCTTGGGTAATAAAACTTGATGAGGTTCTTTGTCTGATGTTAGAATGTCAATTCAAGTGGTGGAGATGGAAGCAAGGGGGAGAAAAGATTGATAAGATTATTCAATCAAAGAAGAGGAAGGAAGAGCAGGAGAGGAAAGAAATGGAGAAGATTTGCTCCAACAGGGCTTTATTGGGTTTTCTCTTGAGATCAAATGAGAAATGGAGAAAGTTATACCCAGCTATATTCCTCCTTGTACTATACATGCATGTTGTCCAAATTGCGGTTACAAAAGTTTTCCTAATCTTCTTAATTTGCTGAGGCCATTTTCCCAAGATATTTAGAATGGATCTTATCCGTTCCTAGTGCGTCAACACCTTGTCTTGGTATGTCCTATTACTAGACATCCTTTATATTCATATATTTGCATTATATGCTGTCATCAGGTCAAGCTTTGGCTTCATGCCATGATCATGGGGCCATGATGAGGTCGGTGGTCGAATCAAATGGTTGCTGACCGCCGGAGTTGTGTAGGCTCTCCCCTTCATTATGATGCCTAATTTGGTTCCTTAGCATTGAGGCAAGAGAAGAGACATCCATGTGAGAGCCATAGATGACACAATAGATTAGTTGTGAGACAAGAAGGTAGCATGCATGAGTTATGTCCCTAGAATTAATTAAATTGACCTACAAAGGTGGTTTTCGAGGGTGACCTTTCTGAGCTTGTGAAATGCCACCAACCATCATGATAGGTTCCTACGAAGGGAGAAGAAAGCCTTCAAGCATGGCATCTACAAAGGCAAACAAGATAAAACACAATAGTGAGTGTCCTCGGTCGAGTTCGCAACATCTCTGTATGATTTATTTGCATGTGTTCTTTTCATACAATGATAACTTGGGTCATCTTCCTCAAGATAAGATGCTACTTTCTGAGCTGATGTGGGCGACATCTATGATAGATATGTCACAGATTGTGCTAGGTGAGATTCTGTGCTTTCAACTTTGGTCTTGATGTAATAGATCTCATGCATTTATTACGGTTTGAAGACTAGCTTGACAGGTAATTTGGATGAAGACATGGCAATTCATAAAGCTGCATTATAGCAACTGCAGATGGTTGCATTAAGACGTGTCATGTAGTTGGTGAGAGATGGTAAAACAGTGCCATCATCCATCAAGAGACCTTGTGTTTTTTTTTTTCTTTTTTCTTTTTTTCTCCCTCTTTTTGCTGAGATGAGCCACCATGGTGCATGTTTTCACGACTTTCAGTTCAAATGAATGAGGCCGCATTTGGAGGTTCTAGATTTAGAAATCATGATTTTGTTCCTTTATTGAAAATGTTGGAAGTTAATGATTTAGGATATGTTTGTTTGGTTTTTTTTTTTAAAAAAAAAAAAGAAAGAAAGAAAAATTAAAGACAAGAATTAAGTGCAAAAAATCCTTTTCTAGGAATCTTTTTTGCACAATCGCATACCCCAGATTACAAAATTATTATTAGTAATTTCAGAAAAAATAAAATAACTTCATTTTTCAGTCCAGATATTCCCTACACAAGAACCCACTTCTCTTATCCAGGGATGCAAATGAGCCAATTCAATTTTACATGATTTGAACCAAAGTTATAAAGCGATTCCCAGACGAACTTGTTCATCCTTGATCCAAACCTGGCCCATTTGCATTCCGATTCACTCTCTCACCACACTAAATAAGATCACAACCAAACTATTTAATTTGTAATTCCAAACTATTGATCTTGATATGGGCATTTTAAAACATATGTAAACTAAATTTCCATTGATATTTCTAAGCTGTCGATCAAACTAAAACATGATACCTTCTATCAACATTATTTTTATTTGATATTTAAATAAAGAAATCAGAAATTCATGTTTTTTAGTTTCTAATCATTTTATACATCACAGATTTTGGATTTTAATTAAGATAGAGCCTTCACCAATTTTCACTAATTTCCCTTTATTGACTAATATCGAAAATCTACTACCTCTAACTTGCTTAGACACCCAAAAATTAACAAGGAAATCTTCCACCAATGCATCAAATAGTCAAGCACGAAAAGTTCACATAACATGAACCAATGCATGACAAAGAAGACCCGCAAAGTTCATCACAAGTTTATTCTCTTCCTAGTCTTAAAGACACACAGAATCAAGAGATGTAAGTTAATTTAAAAAACAAATAGTATACTTTTACAAACTAGAACTCGACATAAGGCCCACTTATCCAAAGCTTTATGTCCAACTTGGGGGCACGCGTGTACCAAACCACACAAACACATGCATGCACGCATGCTTGTACTTAAAAAACAAATAATGAGGATGTTGACATGCCAACTTTTGCTGTTAGATAATAATTTATGAATTTATTAGCATAAATAAGAACATAACCAAAAGAAAAAGAAAATAATTAGTACATACAGTACAATGTGGACAGTCTTTTATACAAGCTTCTATGCTACCATAAGCGAGAAGAAACGATCACAAATCTTGCTGAAGTCATGCAAGTCGAAACGCATGCCACCAGCTACCACCATATGTGCGCAGATTTGATCCCCAAGCATCATTTTCACATAAAATGAAGATCTTGAAGGTTTGGGAACTAAATCTGATAGCAAATGACAAAGAAATCCATAGGTTAATAACCTTGATGCAAATCCAATAAAAGATCAGAGTAGTCATAGCACTTTGGGGCACCGAAACATCTGAAGAATTTTCCTGTAGCAGGTGATCATTGAGCTAAGATCAAAAGTGTAATGAGACACTATGTTTTGATCTTCTTTCCCAGTGATCCACTGAGACTGGCCCAGTCAGGATAGGGGCATTCATAGCTCCAACCAGGTCCCGAGTATCGCACACAGTGCAGCCATAGAGCCTCATCACCTCCATCATAACTGCAAAATAAGTAACAATATGGATTTATGTAAGAAATTGTTAAAACATAGAGCTAATAGGGGATATGAGGGGGCAAATACACAAATAAGGATTCAGAGAGAATACTTGGAAAGCTAACATTAAAAATAGGCATGTGGATGTTTATCTTGTTCAACTTGTGGATGCTGGTGCGAGGTTATCTGCTTGATTGATCAAAGATCCATTTAGGAGGCCAAGTTGTTGTCTGGTTAACATTGCAGCTGACTAACATTGGTTGCCAGTCGAAGGACAATGCCTTTGCTTACAGGTGAAAAGCTAACAGTATTACAGGAGGTCACTTTGTTGGATGTGGCTCCATTTTTGCTCTTGTAACTTAATCTGTGCAGATGTCATCCTCCATTTCTAAAGAAAAGATTTCTAGGAAAGAAACTGTCACCTTAGAATTTGTAAGAAGGAAACCTTCTGACGGCTAGAAACTTGTTTAACTGCTGTGAGACAAATTTCAGCATTTCACACTTTTCTATATCAGATTTTTGCACCAATACCTTTGGAAGGTTCCACTACTTTCTTACTTTTGTCAAGTCACGCAGAGACATGCAAGCAAAATGTCATGACTGTTAAATAGGTTGAGTTTTGTATGACTATAAGACACGCAAGACTTAGTGGAACATTCTTTATAGAAGTTATTTCGACATAACTTGCAGTATCAATAAAATTCATCAAGAATGGGATTCCTCCAGACGATCAGAATATAAAGGACAAAAATCAGTTGAACATTTGGAAATTTCTGAGTTGTTCAGCCACTTTTATTGAGTAATAAGGATATTATGACATCCGTCATACTAGCAAATTCATTAGGACCAGAAGACATAATCACTCCTATAATTTCAGTTTACTGGAATACAGTAGTCACTTGACAAAGACTGAAGTTTACATATCAACTAGTCACGTTCAAGTTGCAATCTTAACATGCTAAGATGTTCTAGTAATTTTTAAATGTTAGTGGCCATTTCTCAAGTCAAAATCGACCATGATTCATGAATCTAAAAAAAAAAAAAAAAGAATTTCTGACAAACATGGTATCCATTCTCTGGTTCAAAAAGAAAGACATGGGCATATTAGCCATTTCCACCAGATGTTAGGAGTTTATAGCATCAATACATTCACATAAATATCTTTAAGAAAAAAATTAAAAGAGGTCAAGCAAGTAGATTTTTTCACACAGATGTCATCCCGTAAAAAATTGGAGTTATTTTGTTAGCCGGCAAAACAAATATAAGGTAGAAAGAGGGCCATACCACTCATGATATAGAAACTCTATTATGGAATTATGTTGTTGATCAAAGAAAAAAAGGTAGAATAGGGACCATAATTCTCATGGTATATAAGCCATATGTTTGTCGTAATTAATAAGAACCACAAGTGCCTTACCCTTTAGGAGCCAAATTCGGACAATTAGTACACATGGGATCAATGCTGAACTCTTCATCAGAACGTGTAGCATTATCTTTAGCATAATGATCATTATTGGATGAATCAGAGTCTGGTGGCTCATACATGCTTGGGGCAGTTCTATCAGCACCTCTTCTTCCAGTAGAACAAGCAGCACCCTCAGAGAGATATAGCATGTCATTGGCTATGGGATGGCCTGTATATTGTAGATGTACACGTATCTGCTCGATTTTGAATATAAATAAACATTACTTAGTCTTTAAGGTTCAAACACTGAAAATAGTAAAAAATTTTTGGTTATTGCTTACAGTAACTCAACAGCAATGTAATTTCAAATATCCGCTCTTTTTTAAACAGATCACAACAAGAAGTTCACACACATGCACATGCATACAGACACAAATCAGGATTTAAGTACCGTATCATATTGGTCCATACCATACCGGACCAATAAAAGGACTGTTGCCTGGGTTGCCCTTTATTGGTGGTACAGAAAAAGGGATATTGATATCTGCGCTGGCACCACCAACTACCTTACCATGTGTCCGTACAGTGCCATTTGGTGTGTACTGTTACCTTACTGGTACAGATACCAGTATCGAGAACTTAGAACTTGCATAAACATAGTAACCATTTGCTAATCAATCCATTAATATTTGCTAATCTAATAGCTAGATTATACATAGGTGACATAGGAAATTAGGAATAAATAATATAAAGAATAATTCATATTATTTAAACATTAAAATCTGAGCTCTGTTAAACAGCAACAAGAAGACTGAGATCATTTTAATGCAGCGTGATGCCTATTTGTAGATTAACTAGAGGCAGTAACCAAAAAATCATGGTGCTATGTTCCGAAGTTCATAAATATCTCCTTATTTGTAATTTGTGTGAGATTTTATAATCTTATAAATATAAACTCATGCTTCATTGATCACAAAAGATCAGCTGGATTACCTCCATAAATCCTATATGGTGCTGAGCTAACAAACTAAAATGCATAAGGCAATTTTAGATGGTTAAAACTGAAGTACAGAAGATCAGGTCTTAAGGAAATTTTAGATAGCGAAAGTGAAACCAGTTTTGGGTAATTTTGCAAGGAAGAGAAAATGACAATGTCCATGAAATTAAGAGATGTCTGTCAGCCCTGAAGAAACGGAAGATAAGATGTGCAATCTTCAGAAAATCCACGCAGTTTTGACTTTTGAGTAATGTGTACATGCCAGAAGGATTCCCAATTGTTTACAATGAAATAAAAGTCATTGAAAATTACTAGATATTTAAGCAGCTTGTGAAACAAAATGTCCTGTTACCTGATGAGTACGCCCAGTGACAGGTTTGCATAAAACAACACTATAAGTTCCATTGGTGCTTATCCTGGTGAACTTTGTGCATGCAGGCTTTCCTTTCAAATATTTGCCCATGCTCTGATCACCAACCTGCACAGAGAAGAAGTACAGGGATCATCTCTTACAAATCTGACAATGAAACTAGATGAGAGTTTCTGACATTGCATGTTCACATCATACCTAACAAAAAAAAAGTCAGACACTAAATGATGATTATGAATGCATAAAAAGAACTATAGAACTCTTTTATCTAAAATATGACAAACATGAAATGCAATATAAGAAAACGTATCTAAATTTTAGATTCAACACCAATATAGAAATGATGAGTAGAATTAATCTTAGATGCCCTCAACAAGCACAAAAATAAGGGCAAGTAAACAGGCAGTAGATTGGCATAATGGCACCTCACAAGACCAAGTATAGAGCATCTAAAGGCAAGTAAATCAGCGTTCAATTTCAGTTTGTCCTTTATATAGTACGCCAACCAGACATAAACCTTCGACTTTTATCATCTACGAATTGGGATAACATGAGAAACATCAGTTCACAACCAGATTTAAGAAGTCTTAACCATAGAAACATGACAATTGTTCTGGATATCACATACAGATATTGCTCACATGAATATTTTCAAGATGGTAAGGATGGACTGCTGGCTATGTTTCTCAGTTATGTTCAGAAATAAATAACAGATAGCTTACATGCACATAATTAACAACAAAAAATCAGATATACAGATTAACTGATCTAAAAGAAGGTGAGGCGAGTAGATACATCACATAATGACAACAATATACAATGAAGTAAAAGAAACCACTAACATCATAAATAAAACTTCAAATCCAACAGCAGCATGAATGCATAATGAAGAGCAAAGGCTCTTAACAATTATCCTTTCCACCTTTCTTATGAAAAATATACAGAAAAGAGTACAAAGCAGACACTACAGAATGTTCAAGGCAAGTAAATGGACATGAAGTTTTAGACATATTAGCTAAAGACAAACTATGAATGTATAAGACTGTGTAAATGAACTAACAAGATTGCTTGTTCTGCAGAGCTTGTCATAGTTCTAAAAGCAAATGTTCCTCCTACCCCTATGAAGCAAACAAACATCAAAATATATGAGAACAAATACAGTGGAAAAACAAATTAACATACCTCCACAGAGCTCCTTCCTTCTCGTGCATTATAGTTCACATTTGCATCAACAACTTGCTGAAAAGGAAAAGCCTGTTACTTAAACAGCATGCAATTTGCTTAAAGAGTCAACAGTTCAATACAGATTCTGATCAGTAGATCTTAGGAGGTGCTTGGTTCACGATCAGAATCATAATTGGAATGAAATCAAAATGTATTGTAATCGAAATTGGAATAGCCAAATCCTCTGAAGTATTTGGTTGGTGACCGAAATCGGAAATGGAATGAAATTTTGAATCTTTAAGAAAGAGTGGGGATTGAGTTTTGGGAGGTGCTTGGTTGAAGGGAGTAGGGATCCGAAATCGGAATGGGAATGGATGACTTTCATTCCAATCACTTGGTTGGGAAGATCCCATTCCGATTCCGATTCCGGGGTGGAATGGAAATGGCCCAATCTACGTAAAACTCAATCGCCACTCTTCTTTATGGATTCAAATTTTCATTCCAATTCCGATTCCGATTCCGGTCATAAACCAAACACTTCATAGGATTAGGCTATTTCAATTCCGATTCCGATCGTGAACCAAGCACCCTTTTGGTGGACTGAGTTCTGGTAGATTGGGCCATTCCCATTCCACTCCAAAATCGGAATCGGAATGGGACTCCTCCCAACCAAATGGTTAGAATGGGAGTCACCCATTTCCATTCCGATTCCAGACCCCCACTCCCCCCAACCAAGCACCCTCTTAATGGAATAAGTGTGCAAATAAAAAGAATCTGTTTTCAAGTTCAATCTTCATAAACAAAGACAATCGCTCAGCACACAATCCCACACTAATGTATGTGCAGTCTCAACTCCAAACAAGCAGTCAAAATTCAGCAGCCTATTGTATCTGCAGGTAGCAACTATAAATATTTCTAGAATATTGATTGATCTTTTTTGGGCTTATGCAACTTTTAAGACCTCTCCTTATACATCATGGAGCCCTAACATGTGAGTGAAGCTTGTTGGGTTAATCAGATTGTTGGATCATACGAAGTGTCGCTTATTACAGGAGAATGGCTCATGAAAACAGCAAAGAGAGAGTTGGCCATTTTTTTTTTTTTTTTTTTCAAAATCAGTATTTAGATAGCCCACCCATTGCTTTTTATCACTGGATTGACTTCTCAATTAATTCTACCTCAGAAATTACACACAACATGCATAGGTTTCCTCTCTGTTGATAATAATAGATGCTTGAAATAAATAACCAGTGAAGCAGGTGAACATAGATTGAAGCCACAGCATTAATTTTAGTCAATGACTTCATGTTAGATTAGATAACTAAGCCTCTTATAGTTAGTGTTAAATCTTAAAAGATATGAGAGATGATGTTACAATGTTTATTAACATACAATAAAGCTGTTCTGGTTTAAAGGGAACTTTCCTCCAAGATTTTTTTTTTCCTCCATAAGGTGTCACGTTATTGCATAAATTATCGGAAAGGGCATCACAAGAGAAACAATCCATCACCAAATCCTGCTAGCTACTAAGAGGGAGAAAATATTGTATTCAAAAAGTTATTCAAAAGAAAGGGTGTTCAAACTAGACCAAAAATACAAAAAAAATGACATCTAATTTTGATTGCAAAAGCATCCAAATACCTCTCCCTCAGGAAATATCCCGACAACCTTGGCAATGTATTCTTTTTGCAGCAAACCAGCCTCAATCTGCAGCAAATGCAACTTTCCTCAGTACTAAAAGGACCAATTAACTTCCAAACAATAAAAAGAATCAAGGCATATCAAACGCAATTTTGGAACTTAGTTATTAAGTTTGAGATGCAGTTAGTAATACTAAAAAAGGAAGTTAGAAAGCAGGACTAGCTTTCAAATTTCATACTGACAATTACTAGGGTTCAAGTTAATCATGAACAATACATACATACATTAACTGTGTGCACATGTGGTTCCTAAGATTTCATTCACACAATACACTTCACGGGCATCACATTGAGCTATGTAAGAAGCCCTGAGGGACTATTTTGATGCCTGCATTGGTAACACATCAAATATACCCTTTATAGTTAAGAGTGGAAATAGCTTAGCAGGATAAATAGAGCTTTTCCCCCCATTGTGGAACCTTGTGACTCTCAAATCTCTAAATTTTAGGGATACTGAAAATCAATTTCCAGATGGATTCCATTATCTCAAAACTGAGGGATCAAGAGTGTGGCATCCTCCAACTATTATCTCTCTGATCTCTTTAAGATGGTGACAAATGCCGGACATAAGTTATCAATCCATAAGAAATCCATGCTTCCAGTTGGCCTCTAAATTCATGTGGCTGCATATTTAGAACAATTTGAATCGCATGAGGAAAACTTAATCTCCCATCCTTGATATTTATGTTTCCTTAGTAAAATGCTTGCATATGAAATATCACCTATAAAAAAAGGTCCATCATGTGCTACAAGCATAGAATAAGAACCAAGGGAAGTGAAAATTCCAAAAACAACACCTGTCAAAATATATCATTTATGTCAAATTTAAGGATCTAAAACCTATTTGCAGCCTGTTCGCATTCAGCACAATGATCCTTGGAGAGGAACAAGCGAATGCAGAAGAAGAAAAATAAAGTTCTAAAATACAACGTGTTACTTTTGTTAAAACTATGCATAAAAACACCAATACAAGTCCCAAGTCTTGACGAGAAAGGTGGAATTCTAGAAGGAAAATCAAGCTACAAAATGGATCTTATATCTTGATTCAATAAGCATCACTCACATATTCCTGGTGGTAAACCTAGATAAATCTTATTGACAAATAAGGACTCCTAAAGCCGAACCAAATATAGAAAATAATATATAAAATCAAACCATTAAATCAAAATAAATTCAAACCATTAAGTAACTGCATTCTTTTTGTCAGAAATTAGTACCATTTTCTAAAATGGGTTGGTAGCTGAACCACAAATGTGGTTGGTCTGAAATTTTGTCATACCCACAGGTTCAAATGGTCAGACAGATAATTAAACAACAACCCAAAAAAAAAAAAAGGATCCTCAATGAAAGAGAAACTAAACACACATTAAACATGAAAAACTGAATTATAGCAAAATTTGAAGAAACCCAACTGCTTCAGGTCCAACCAGGTTCCAGTTTAGGCAACATTTCTCAGGAGTCAGGATGCATCAGCCTTTAGTCATACACTTCTTTAATAAATTAAGTAAATCAATTAAAAACAAAGAATAAAATAGGAAGGATAGAAAGTAGATTTGTTAGAGATAATGGGATGGAAGAGGACAATTAACAAACAAATTAGTCCCAGATCAAAAGTTAAACAAGAACTTGATAGATAACATCATTTATGGCTTTTCTTTGTGTATAGTCCCTCCTGGCCAAAACATATTTGAGATGGAGATTACAACTTTTATGAATATGATTATAGAGAACAAAATTTTGAAATCATATATCTAATTATGGTTATGCCATTAGCTTCTGATTGACTGCTAAACAGTCGGTCATCCAATATAACATATAGGCAACAAACAAATAGGACAAGAGAAATAAGACAACCAATAACCTCTTTGCATTGCTTGTGTATAATGTCATGGTTAAAGTGAAAAATTGTTTCTTTTTTCTCACAATACGTTATCACAGAGAAAGTAGCAGAAATGTTCATACTACCTGTTGCCTAAACTGCTCCGCTTTATCTGCATTTTTGGCAAAGATAAGAAGACCAGAAACAAGACGATCTAGTCGATGTATCGCTGCCAGAATAAGTTAATAGTCAAGGAAAAGGCTTTCTGACCTGAGAAAACAGGGAAATGGTGCAGAAGAAATAGCACTAGCCACAAAAGTATATACAAGTGTAGAAGAAAGATAATAACTCTATTAATAGATGGATTTAATGAATGCATCCAATTAAGTAGGATACGAAACAAAGGTGCCAAGCCATGTTCAGCCTGTAGAATGCCAACAACAGTGTTTTTACGATACTGGCCACATGGATGCACCTGCATATAATACGAGCCAGCAATTAATATTTTAAATCAGTAAAGAAAATAAAAATTCAGAAATTTAAGTTCCTCTAATTTGGACAGAGCAAAATATAACTGAGGGTTTAAAAAAAAGAAAAAAAAACACCCAAGAGCATCCAAGTTTTAACAAAACAGGCTTTAAAAATGAAAAGAGAAAGTAAAACAACTAAACAGCAAGCCTTCAAAGTCACAATATAATGTAGGCACACAAGTTAATTGCATCCAGTGACCTAACTAGACCATAAGACATTCATACTTGACAGTTACATCTATAATGATATCAATATCTTGAAAGACACTGTCTTCCAGTGAGATATGTATGTGCCATTGCGCAAAGAACTTCACTCTTATGTAAATGGAGTTTTTTTATTGGGAATTTTAAACAGATTCCCTTGTCATAGATACATGTCCATTGTTTCTATTTCTCTAAATCATGATTTGAATAGGAGATCCATGGAGATCAATCCACAAAAATAAGGTAGTTAATGCACAGAAGCTTCACAATCAGCATGAACAAAGCAGCTGCGGCTATACATGGCATCAGTATTAAGATGTATAGTAGGAGTCCAAGAGGATCAAAATGTTAACAACACCTTTGCAAGAAAGAACCAATATGCCTAGGAGGCAGCATCAACTACCCAGCGAAGGAAGAATGAAACACAATAATTTGAAAGTCTAAGGTAACTTATGTCAACCCATCACCCTAACAGACAATCACAAACATTAGAAGAATCCAAAAAATTCAAATATCCTCTACACCAAGTGGATTCAAACCTTTTCCCTTTATCAAAAACATCTGACTTTTTCTCCCATCTAATGAATTGGTGTTTGAAATCAAATCGTTGGATGGACCAATATATATTTCATGTTAGCTTACAGCAGGATTTTTTTACACAAACATGACATAAGCATCCCATGGAGAGTGCTTAATTGTTCAAATACTAGTGCTAAATTGTGTTAAAGTAGCTCTTCCTGTGAGTATATGATTTCTATGATCAATGATGCCTAAAGAAAATGTTAAAATATATTAGATATGAACAAAAAAACCCTCATGCCTTCCAAGCTATGGAATACCTAGCACATGCATAACTAACTAAACAGCAAGAATAAGATCAGAAAACATCTCCAAATAAATTTTGTTTAAGAAGAGATGCTCAGAATGCAAAATCCTATTGTAATGCAACTTCATTGCATGGACTGAAGCATTTTGATGGTAGGTAGTCCAACTGACTTACTGGAACAGATGCTGGCTTGCGAACAGTTAATACATCAGGTTCATTCTGCAGGATCAGCACATCCTCAGCCAAGACTGGTGGTTCATGCCTAAGAAATAACTTCATGTCAAAATTTTGAATGCTATTTTCAAATCTTTGGCATGCTAGAATCAAATTTTGTAGATCATGACTCAACAAGAAATACAGTAGCATCAATGAAAAAATAAAACTAAAAATAAAATCTAAGATGAAATAACTGAATAGAGAATAGAATGTTGTCTATGATTAGAATAACCTGGGAAAACCATGAACATGGGGCACAATATTCCGCAATTTTTTCTACATGACCTCATTAACTGCAACATAAATGCATCATTTATTATTCTAAAAATGGAAGGTCCAATTATTGCACATGATGCACACGCTTACAAGGCCACATCCAAATGATTGGAAAAAAAAAAAGCTTAGGGCCTGTTTAGCATCGCTTTTATTTCTTTCTTTATTTAAAATAAAATCATATAAACTAAAATTAGAAAAAAAAAAAAAAGTTTAGTGCTATCATTTTTTATTTTCTATTTTTCAAACTTATTTTCAGCATTTCTAGGAAAAAATGAAAGTAAGAAATTCTTACTTTCACAATTTTCAAAAACAAGAAACTTATGTTTTTTACAACCACCACCATTGTTGCCCTTCCCACCATCATCTCCACCATCACCACTGCCACCACATAGACACTGCCACCATGGCATCTGCCACACCATCATCATCATTGCCACCACCCCATCGTTGGTGCCCCTCACAACCACCACTACAACCTTCCACTGTCTTTGCCACCATGATTGCCACCTTGGCCGCCACAGCATGTTTATGTTTTTAAAGGTAAATGACTATATCAAACATGTTTATATTTTTAAAAATTTAGAAATAAAATAGAAACAAAAATTTCTATTTCTGAAAATAACAAAAATGAAAGTGATGCTAAACAGCGCCTTAATTTTCAACTCTTTCTGTTGAATGTGCCATCTCTGGAACCTTATAACTATGAAGCATTAGATATGTACTAAGAAATGGTACCTTATGTAGAATATAAAAGCAAAACCATGGGAAGGTGAAGTAATCAAAAGTTGCTTTGATAGGTTAATTCATATGCAATGAAGATTAAAGGCAGCCTTAGTAAAACAAACCTGTGCACGAAGTGGCTTATCTTTTGGGATGACCGGACGACATATGATGCATGAACTAATTCTCCATCCACTTGGATCCTTCCAGACTTGACAGCTTTGACCTAGTGAAACCAATATGCAATTCAGATTGGATAATATGGGAGCTTAACGGAAAAGGAGGAGCAAATCAATAAAGGTGGTGATGCTTTCTATGACATATGCTTGCATCCAAATAAATATATGTTCCATTATCTGACAATTAGACTTTGGAGAGCTTCACATGCACCAAAAAGAAAAAAAAAAAGGAAAACAAAAAGAAATGATAGAACTTAAATTACGAGGCATAACTAAGACTTGGAACCAAGTGGAAGCAGTTTTGTTGGAAGAAAAGCAATCATAGGCAATTTAAAGAATTTGGTCTTGGAGCACAGAAGGATGGAAAGGACATGAAATTCCTTCAACATCATGCGCTGGGTATAACCCACATCTCCTCTCAGCACTATTATGCAATTCTTTTAATAAGACTTCTTAATATTCTTTTCTTTCTTTCAAGGAACCCAATCTACAGATTGTGCCAGACTCAGTCAGCGACCTATCGAATTTTTACATCTAAAAACAGAACTTTATTACAAATCTTTACCCTATTAAAAATTGTTTTAGCACAAATCATAACTTAAATGTCTGTCCGCAGACAGGATAAAAATTTAATCTTTCCTACTCACGGGGATCGAAGATCCCAAATGAATTAAACTTTCAGTGCTGAGTGTAACTTGGAAGACTACCGAGAGGGAATTTACAAAAACTTGAATCTATTATTACTAGTCAGGAGCATCAAATCTCAAAAAGATCGAATCTTTAGTGGTGTATGTAGGTTGGACGACTACATACTGCAGAGGGAAAGGGAAAAGGGACGGAGGGATTCATACATAGTAATCGCGCGGTCGTCCCTTGAACTCCTCGGTGAAGAGATCGACTACGGTTTTGCCCGCCCATCTGTTCTTCGCCTACACCCAAAAGACAAGCATTACGGCGGTTTTCGGCATCAAATCCACCGGAGATTTCAGTGGGAGTTGGAATAAGAGAGGATGGGGAGTTGAAACCCGGGGGAAGGTGGGGAGGGGGATTTAGGGGGATGGAACCATTCATTACGTGGGAGATGAACTCGAAGTGGTAGGGCCTCACGAAACGCCTCCCTGCGGTGACGAATTCGATCGATGCTGTTAGAGAGAGAGAGGGAGAGAGACAATGTTTTGGGTTTGTAGTTTTACCGTTGCGGATGATGTAGTCATGGGGCTCCGGGGGGTTTGCTGGGGTTTGCCACACGACCTCCATCCTCTCTCTCAGTTGCCCTTCTGCTGGCAACATTTTTAAGGGGATTTTTTTTTTTTTGTGCTTTCAAAAAAAATAAAGTTTTTTTTTTTTAAATTTTTTTAATGAAAGACTATACTGTTAAGGTTAGATCAGGACCCATGACCCAAGTCCTATTCTACCCTACCAAGTCTTCCTTGGAGGCAGTCCTCAATGCGTATTTTCCACTGCAGAGAAATCATGCACCATAAAATCGTACATCCTTCTACCATACTTTCTATTTACCATACTTTCTATTTCCAAGATAAATAATATGGTTGTTCATTTCCAAAATATGATACTTGACGAATGTTTTGGAAAGGAACCAACATGTTATGGTATCTGAACAACCACATGGACAACTATTCAATGATGCATGGCTTTTTGCAATGCAAAATATGCATTATATAGTATCTAAATTCATCTTTATTGTCCTCATATCTCATAGTAGAGCTAATCATAGACTAGATCTTGGGTCTAAACTCCATGATTTTTAATTGGATTTTAGATTGAATCTATGTAAAAGTTTTTACTTTCTTGGCCCAAACCCAACCCATGAGGGATCTATTCTATAGTGAAAAGCCCATGTCATATTAAGCTAGCTCTAATACCATTTATCATGAACGTAAAACCTAAAAACTTTAATTAATGGGAGAAAAATCAGATATGGTAGATAAATCGACGTGACATCCTTTTTATTAGTTCGTATGAAAAAAAAATTTTAAAAAAAATTGAGTTACTAAAATTGTTTAGAGTAATTGAATTTTTCGTCTATTAAATCTCACTATAACAAAAGAGAGAAAAGAAGGCGGTTCTACGGGTTTCTTGTGATGGTTTTAACCACCGTCTAAAGATTTACCGATGAATTCAAGACTTCTGCGCATCCGTCGCCTATGAAACCATCGATAAAAACTCTACAATAGTTTTGAAATTGCTGCTAGTTTCTCTACTAATTCGATAGTTTATAAAACCGCCGCTAATCCTTCCACTAATTAGTGGCGGTTTCGTAGTGTTAGATATATGTGCCCTAGAAGCCAGAATTGGCTGACACTTGTAATACACTTCTAGGGGCAAAATTATAATTTTGACTAAAAGCAATAAATGAGTTATTTTCTATCACATATGTGTATTTAGTGTCTGTGATACATCCTTTGAGTTAATGGTAATGATAATTCATATTTTCAAGAGTTGAAAATTTAAGACATGAATAATCATTGTTAACTCATAAAATGCTCCCGACCATAGGATCATCACGAGGATGGTGATTGATCCGGAAGGTTGGTGTACAATCGCTTCTCTTTAGTAGATGAGTCTTGAGTCTACGGTGTGGAGACACCGGAGCGAGAGTACAGCAGTAGTGTGTCTGGTTCTTTGACCTGAGGTGCATCGGCAGTTCACCTTGAGGGTGTTATAGTTTGACTACACCATTACTCGGTCTCCTAGCCATATGGAACCCTGAGGTATATGTTGGCTATGACATGTTCATTGTAGAAACTGGATGGCATCAAGATGGAATCTATCTACCTCGGTGGTAGAGGAGCAGCCCTATGATAATCATGAGAATCAAGTCCAGAAGCCCATGGCCATGGTAGAGTGAAATAATAGAAAGAGTTTCTATTTAGATTTTCACATTGGACTCGAATCGAATGATTACATCATATGACAGAGACTAGGGTTTGACGAGTTTACCTTAACCCTAATCTGATCGGGGCTCAAGATAGAAGAACTGAATCACACAGGTAGCTGCACCAAGAGGTTCACATTCAGCTCTGATGGGTTGCCACCATATACTGCTAGGTGTCACTGGTGGATTTTGGGAGCAATTAGAATGATTTAGATGATCGATCATTCTAGCTGTTCGAATCAGAAGAGTTCTGATCCATCGAAAGGAGTTTCGATGATGTCGATGATAGAGATCATGACATATCCCATTACCATACAGAACTGAACCTAACTGGATCACACAAACAAGGGTTTGAATCTGGTGATCATCAATTGAACTGATCTAGTTCAATTGATCTGAATGAGATTCAATTAGGTTCAAGGAAAATCATGCTAGCACTCGATTGAACCTAACGTTCTTCTTTTGCTATCATAAATAAGTTATCCTGTCTGAGCCAAAGGAGTTTGTGCTCAATCAGAGGCCTTCATATGGTCTGACTGGAGGTTGTCCAAGTCAGAATAAGGTTGTCTTATTTTATAAGACATTACCTGCCATTTTTGGTCACCTGCCATTTTTTGTTCTTTGACTTTGGTCAAAAGTCTATCTTTGACTGGTCAAACATTGACCATTGACACTTTGACTTTTGACCACATGCCATGCACCTATTGGAGAGCTGATGGGGGCCTGTCCCCCTACCAGAACTTGGCAAGGAGAAGGGCGCACGCCACCCTAGGCGTGTGCCCAAGTTGGAGGCGCCTAGGAGTCCTTGTTGGACAAGGACTCCATCTCCTTTTTGGATTCCAATTAGAGTTCTTCTAAGAACCAACTTTGACTGGTCTTAGGCGCCCTCTAAGTAGAAATCCAGGGGTCTCTATTCCCACCAATCATATTTAGATCTGATTTCACAAAGAGTTGTGATTGGTTGGGAGGAAGAGGAGTTAGATCACGCTTAGTCTATAAAAAGGACCCTACGCCCAACTCAGTTTAAGATTCAATTGAGAATTGAAAACTCCACGCCCCAAGGCTGCCTCTCCCCTCCCTCCACACCAAACCACCTTCTCCCCTTGCTCTCCACGTCCAAAAGGAGTTTTGGACCTTGGTTGGTGCGATTCAGATCAAAGAAAGGCGACCAAAAGTAAGAAGGCTGCGCTGCTGCAAAGGACGACTGCTCATCTTCAAAAAGAGTTTTGAAGATCCTCCAGATCAGATCCAGATCTAATTTTTGGAGGCATGATAGAAAAGAAGAGGATCTCTAGATCCAACCTGAGTGGATACCGGTAGAGACCAGGCGTTTGCATGGCTAAGATCAAGAACCTTCCGCTGCAAACAAGATCATCAACAGGGTAATAGGATTACCCAGATCAGGTAAATTAAATTTGATTTAATTTATCTTTTAATTTTATTTTATTAAAATAATAAGAATCAAATTTGAAATATATCAAGATCTAATTGGGATCAAGAAAATTTTTTTTGAAATATATCTCTTGATCTGATCAGATCTGAACGAACCTGGATCGGAAAATCAGGATTTTCCTTCAACTGGCATCAGAGCCATGGTTCTAAAATTATTTAGATCTGATTTTAAATTTATTTTAATCAAAAATTAATTGATTTTCAGATGTCACATGAGATGTGATCAGATTTAAAATCAGAAAAAATTAAAATTAAATAATTTGGATCTAAGATTAGAAGATATGCATGACTAGTTCTAGAAATAGAATAGTTCTATAGAATAGTCTTGCATGTTCTTGATTTAATCCGATTAAATCATGTTTTAGATTTTTTTATTTACTATTTTCTGATATTATAAGTGTTATAATAACATCTAAAAAATAATAAATAAAAATTATTTAATTTTTGAATATCATATGAGATATGATTGATGCATGTCTAGACTAGTTGTAGAATAGTTCTACATAATTATCTAGATTAGAATTTATTTTGATTAGATCAATTTAAATCTAATTTTTTAGATTATTATGAGATAATTTAGATCTTAAAAATATGCATGATTATGATACATGAGATGTATGCAAAATATGCCATGATTAGATCTACTTTGTATATGAGATATATGATATAGATCTATACTGTTTTGTAGTATTTAATGTTCCTGATTAAGGCATTCCTCTTGGCCGTTCCGGTCATAAGAACGAAGAAGATTTAAAGGCCCTCTCTTTTCCATTCGATGGGGTGTTCTTATGATGTGTAGGGGTGCTGCATGTTCGTCCTTAATCAGAAACCCAAAACTTACTTTCTGCAAAACCCTAGATCCTGAAACCCTAGGATTTATTGTGCATATTTTGTTTATGAACCCTACTTAATTAAGAATTAAGTTTATATGGAATATTAATTAGGTCTAAAATTGAGAATTTCAGATCTAAGACATATTCATAATACTGGGTTCGGGCTTGGGTAGCTCAATTAGGTCTAAGCGGTTGATCAAACCGAATCAAGAGTTGGTTAGATGGGATCAACAATGCTTAAATTGACCAGCCTAATAGGATTAAGTCTGGGTCAAGATCGAGTCACGATCAAGCAAGACCTAATTAGGCTCAGAGGTTAGAGTCTGGATTGTAGGCTAACCCAATTGGTTCTGGCTCAACAATTTGGTGTCTAAGGTAAGTTTGGCACAGACGACCGACTGATTTTTAATTGGAAGCTACTCGACCTGAATGCATTCTTGTACGAGTTAATGGCATATTCCTTCCACCGGTCTCACTTACCTGGCCATATCTGTTGACACAGTTCTGATCTGAGGTGGTCAATAATCCAAGCTAACCCATGCCACTAGGTTAGTCATAATTGTTATGACTAAGCCAAGTCTAGTTTAATGAGACCTGAATCAATTCTCCCTAAGAAAAGATTAAGTCTGAGGTCTTCCACCATTGTAGATGTGCGGGCCCTTCTCGGGGTTGATTGTTCTCGGCTGGATACAGTGGCTCAGTTGCACCGAAAAGACGCAACCATGTCTATTAGGCATTGGATGCTATGGGCTGGAGGATGAGTTGGGCTCAATATTCTTGGATACGGTGAGAGACTCAATTAGGAACCCAGTCTATGCAAATGGTGGGTCTGACTTAACTAAGGAGTGGATCAATATTTCGGATACGGTGAGATTCATGAATTAGAGACCAAGTTTGGGTGCACCATGATTAGAGAATCATTGAACAAGAGTTGTTCACTCATTGGCTAACCCATCACCAATAACTGTTAGGTGAGGTGATGAGTCAGTTGGTGAGACCGCACCACCCACTAGAAATCATTAATCATGGAGATTTTTGCATCTCTACAGAGGGAGTGTAGGGATCCGAAAAAATAGTGGGAGCTAATTTGTTTAAAAATAAAATTTTTAAACAAATTGGTCAAGTCAAAATTACAGTATCTAACTAGAATCTTTGACTCTCTACAGGAAAAATGTCTGCGTCCAACCCATTGGCACGTATCCTGGACACACATAGACTGACCGGATTCAATTATAAAGATTGGCTCAGAAACTATAAAATTATTTTGGATTCTGAGAAGTTAACCCATGTTTTGGACCAGGACCCTCCCACCTTACCAGCCCGTCCATCTGTTGAACAGAGAGCATCTCTAAAAAAATGGATTGACGAAGATAATAAGGTCAGATATTACATGTTGGGCTCGATGTCTGATGAGCTCCAGCGCCAACATGAGGATATCGGGACTGCTCGCCAAATGTTGGCTCACCTGCAGGAGATGTTTGGTGAACAGAGTCGCGCAGCCAAATATCAAGTCACAAAATGACTTTTTAAGGCTAAGATGCGTGATGGGCAGTCAGTCCAAGATCACTGTCTGACAATGATCAAGGACATGAAAGAGCTTGAGAAGCTCGGTGTGAAGTTGGACTTGGATCTGCAGAATGATATTATTCTGCAATCCTTGACTGATGCATATGGGCAATTCATCATGAATTACCACATGCATAAACTTCAGAATTCCTTGGCCGAATTAATGAATATGCTGGTTACCGCTGAGCTTTCTATGAAAGGTTCTAAAGGCTCAGTTCTTACTATGGAATGGACTTCTTCCAAAAGAAAGTCTTCTGGAAAGAAAAAGAAGTCTGTGAAAAAGCAAAAGGTAGAAGGATCAAAGAAGAAGAAGGCAGAGCCAAAGATGAAAGCCGCTGGCAAAGGAAAGTATTTTCATTGCAACAACGATGGCCATTGAAAGCAGAACTGCCCTACTTACCTGGCCACCCTAAAGAACAAGAAGGAAGGTCCTTCTGGAGGTATGCTCGTTATTCGAGCAAAACGTGAATGCCAAACGACCTAGGGATAGTCCAAACGACAGATATCTATGGCACTTGAGATTAGGTCATATAGCAGAAGATAGGATCAACAAATTGGAGAAAAATGGACTATTGAGTCCATTGACTTCTAAGTCATATCCAACTTGTGAATCTTGTCTTCAAGGCAAAATGACTAAACTCCCTTTTGTTGGACATGGGGAGAGGGCCACAGATCTCCTTGCCCTAGTACATACTGATGTGTGCGGCCCATTTGATGTGCCGGCTAGAGATAATTTTGTCTACTTCATTACTTTTACCGATGATCTGTCTAGGTATGGGTATGTGTATCTTATGAGACATAAGTCTGAAGCTTTTGAAAAGTTCAAAGAATTCAGACATGAAGTAGAAAAATAAATAGAAAAATCCATTAAGGTTCTTCGATCAGATCGAGGAGGTGAATACCTTAGCAGAAATTCCTAGACTATCTCAAGGAAAATGGCATAGTCTCTCAATGGACTCCACCAGGAACACCTCAACTCAACGGAATTTCAGAACGGAGAAATCGGACCCTATTAGATATGGTTCGATCCATGATGAGCTTCACAGACCTCCCTGATTTTTTTTGGGGACACTCATTGTTAACTTCAATTTATCTACTGAATAGGGTTCCCTCTAAAATCGTTCCTACCACACCGTATGAGATATGGCACGGTAAGAAACCAAGTCTGAGTCATCTCAGAATTTGGGGTTGTCCGGCTCATGTCAAAAGACAACAAGCGGACAAGTTAGAGTTTAGGTCCTTCAGAGCTCGATTCATAGGATATCCTAAAGAGTCATTAGGATACTATTTCTACATTCCAGAAGACCACAATGTGATTGTGAGTCGACATGCCATCTTTCTTGAAAAATAGTTTATTCAAGATAGCGGCATTGAAAAATAGATCAAGCTTGATGAGAAAGTCTCACAAGCAGAACGAGCTAAGGACCAAGTGGAACCAAATCAGGTTGAGCCAATAAGAACACTACCTCCTCCACCTCGTAGATCAGAAAGAGTTTTCCATCCCCCTGAAAGATACTTAGGTATTATTTCAGAGGATGTAGAGGAAATGTTCCTCGTAGGTAATGGTGCTCATGGTGATGATCCCAAAACCTACAACGAGGCGATATCAGATATCGACTCCGAGAAATGGCTAGAGGCAATGCAGTCAGAAATTGACTCGATGCACTCAAACCAAGTCTGGACCTTGGTAGATCCACCAGAAGGTATAGTACCTATTGGATGTAAATGGATCTTCAAGAGAAAGATTGGTGCAGATGGAAATGTGGAGACATTCAAGGCTAGACTGATGGCAAAAGGTTATAGTCAACGCGAAGGCATTGACTATCAGGATACCTTTTCTCCAGTAGCTATGCTAAAATCCATCCGCACATTGCTTGCCGTTGCAGCCTATTTCGATTATGAAATATGGCAAATGGACGTAAAAATGGCATTCTTGAATGGATATCTTGAGGAAGATATCTATATGGAACAGCCGCTAGGTTTCACATCCAGTGATACTGATCACAAGGTTTGCAAGCTGCAAAGGTCCATATATGGACTTAAGCAAGCATCTCAGAGCTGGAACACTCGTTTCAATGATGTGATCAAAAAGTTTGATTTCATCAAAAATGAAGAGGAAACCATGTGTTTTCAAAAAGGTCAGTGGGAGCGCTGTTGTCTTCCTCGTATTGTACGTGGATGACATCCTCCTTATTGGGAATGATATTCCCATGTTGACATCAGTCAAGAATGTGGTTGTCCAAGGAATTCTCCATGAAAGACCTAGGTGAAGCATCCTTTATTCTAGGAATTAAGGTCTATAGGGATAGACCGAATAGGATGCTAGGACTTTCACAGAAGATGTACATAGAGGAAGTACTAAAGAGGTTTAGTATGGAAAAACTCTAAGAGGGGATTAATACCCTTCAGACATGGTATTCATCTTTCCAAGAAGATGTGCCCTAGCACACCTGAGGAAATAGAATGCATGAGCAAGATCCCTTATGCTTCTGCAATAGGGAGCCTCATGTATGCCATGCTATGTACACGACCTGATATAGCCCATGCTGTGAGTGTCACAAGCAGATATCAGTCAAATCCAGATGAAGAACACTGGACTTCTGTGAAATGTATCCTTAAGTACTTGAGAAGAACTAAGGATATGATGTTGGTCTTTGGTAATGGAGAACTCCAAGTCCAGGGATACACAGACTCAGGATTTCATGTCCGATATAGATGATCGAAAGTCGACATCTGAAAGTCTATTTATGTGCAATGGTGGAGCTGTCAGTTGGAAGAGTTCCAAGCAAACGGTGATAGCAGATTCCACCATGGAAGCAGAATATATCGCTGCATCAGAGGCTGCGAAGGAAGCATTCTGGTATAAGAAGTTTGCTGCAGAAATTGGAGTAATGCCATCAGATGCCATTCCTCTATACTGCGACAACAATGGCGCCATAGCCCTTGCTAAGGAGCCAAGGTCTCACCAAAAATTCCAAGCACATTGAGCGGCGATACCACCTCATCCGTGATTACCTCGAGAAGGGTTACGTCGAGGTCAAGAGAGTCGACTCCGCAGATAATGTGGCAGACCCACTTACAAAGCCGTTGGGCCAGCAGAAGATCGAAGCCCACCTTGAGAAGATGGGACTTAGACTTGTAGCCAATTGGCTTTAGGACAAGTGAGAGATTGTTAGATATATGTGCCCTAGAAGCCAGAATTGGCTGACACTTGTAATACACTTCTAGGGGCAAAATTATAATTTTGACTATAAAGCAATAAAATGGGTTATTTTCTATCACATATGTGTATTTAGTGTCTGTGATACATCCTTTGAGTTAATGGTAATGATAATTCATATTTTCAAGAGTTGAAAATTTAAGACATGAATAATCATTATTAACTCATAAATTGCTCCCGACCATAGGATCATCACGAGGATGGTGATTGATCCGGAAGGTTGGTGTACAATCGCTTCTCTTTAGTAGATGAGTCTTGAGTCTACGGTGTGGAGACACCAGAGCGAGAGTACAGGTACTCGTTAGAGAACGAGGGCACTGAGCGTGACCACCTCGAGTAGTCATTAGGAAGTCTACCTTCTCGTCAATGACTGACTCGATGCTGCAGTAGTGTGTCTGGTTCTTTGACCTGAGGTGCATCGGCAGTTCACCTTGAGGGTGTTATAGTTTGACTACACCATTACTCGGTCTCCTAGCCATATGGAATCCTGAGGTGTATGTTGGCTATAGCATGTTCATTGTAGGAACTGGATTGCATCAAGATGGAATCTATCTACCTCGGTGGTAGAGGAGCAGCCCTATGATGATCATGAGAATCAAGTCCAGAAGCCCATGGCCATGGCAGAGTGAAATAATAGAAAGAGTTTCTATTTAGATTTTCACATTGGACTCGAATCGAATGATTACATCATATGACAGAGACTAGGGTTTGACGAGTTCACCTTAACCCTAATCTGATCGGGGCTCAAGATAGAAGAACTTAATCACACAGGTAGCTGCACCAAGAGGTTCACATTCAGCTCTGATGGGTTGCCACCATATACTGCTAGGTGTCACTGGTGGATTTTGGGAGCAATTAGAATGATTTAGATGATCGATCATTCTAGCTGTTCGAATCAGAAAGAGTTCTGATCCATCGAAAGGAGTTTCGATGATGTCGATGATAGAGATCATGACATATCCCATTACCATACAGAACTGAACCTAACTGGGTCACACAAACAAGGGTTTGAATCTGGTGATCATCAATTGAACTGATCTAGTTCAATTGATCTGAATGAGATTCAATTAGGTTCAAGAAAATCGTGCTAGCACTCGATTGAACCTAACATTTTTCTTTTGCTATCATAAATAAGTTGTCCTGTCTGAGCCAAAGAAGTTTGTGCTCAATCAGAGGCCTTCATATGGTCTGACTGGAGGTTGTCCAAGTCAGAATAAGGTTGTCTTATTTTATAAGATATTACCTGCCATTTTTGGTCACCTGCCATTTCTTGTTCTTTGACTTTGGTCAAAAGTCTACCTTTGACTGGTCAAATGTTGACCATTGATACTTTGACTTTTGACCACATGTCATGCACCTATTGGAGAGCTGGTGGGGGCCTGTCCCCCTTCCAGAACCTAGCAAGGAGAAGGGCGCACGCCACCCTAGGCGTGTGCCCAAGTTGGAGGCGCCTAGGAGTCCTTGTTGGACAAGGACTCCATCTCCTTTTTGGATTCCAATTAGAGTTCTTCTAAGAACCAACTTTGACTGATCTTAGGTGCCCTCTAAGGAGGAATCCAGGGGTCTCTATTCCCACCAATCAGATTTAGATCTGATTTCACAAAGGGTTGTGATTGGTTGGGAGGAAGAGGAGTTGGATCACGCTTAGTCTATAAAAAGGACCCTGCGCCCAACTCAGTTTAAGATTCAATTGAGAATTGAAAACTCCACGCCCCAAGGCTGCCTCTCCCCTCCCTCTCCATGCCAAACCACCTTCTCCCCTTGCTCTCCACGTCCAAAAGGAGTTTTGGACCTTGGTTGGTGCGATTCAGATCAAAGAAAAGGCGATCAAAAGTAAGAAGGCTGCGCTGCTGCAAAGGACGACTGCTCATCTTCAAAAAGAGTTTTGAAGATCCTTCAGATTAGATCCAGATCTGATTTTTGGAGGTATGATAGAGAAGAAGAGAATCTCCAGATCCAACTCGAGTGGATACCGGTAGAGGCCAGACGCTTGCGTGGCTAAGATCCAGAACCTTCCGCTGCAAATAGGATCATCAACAGGGTAATAGGATTATCCAGATTAGATAAATTAAATTTAATTTAATTTATCTTTTAATTTTATTTTATTAAAATAATAAGAATCCATTTTGAAATATATCAAGATCTAATTGGGATCAAGAGAAAAATTTTTGAAATATATCTCTTGATCTGATCAGATCTGAATGAACCTGGATCGGGAAATCAGGATTTTCCTTCACGTAGAACTGCCGCTAATTCATTGAGTAATTAGCGATAGTTTTTTCAAACAACTTTAGCTGATATTATCTTGGTTTTTTCAACTTCTTTTGTAGCCTCAAGAGCACATACGATATAGAGAGAAGAAACAGGACATGTAAATTCTCAGAGCAGATGAAAGTCAATAGTTTACCATGGGCAAGCTTATCATGATATCTAAATTATAGTTCCTTAAGAGCTGATATATGGAAGATTAACTTATCAATAACACTTGTGTCTGGTTCAGATTATATGAACTCAATTTTAGCAGTAGTGAGCATTCTTTGTAGAGTAATAACTGTTTCTCACCATTACCAAAAAAAAAAATAAAAAGAGAATTACATCTTAAAAAAAGAGCCAACAAGAGCAAAAAGATACTTCTGATATATAAGTTTTTTTTAAGGGATTGTAACATTGAGGAGAACAACTCATCACACTGCTGATTGAAACATCTAAAATTTCTATATTCAACTTCTCAAATTCTGAGTATCGATCACTGAAAGCAGTTATCTCTGTGAAAATGTTAAAAGAAAATCAGTGACTAATCATCTTGTCTTAGAAATTAATGCTTCTTCGAATCCAAGATTCAGATTCATAAGTCGGACATGAAATTACTAGTGGGGCAAACAAATATAAAATCTAGTGGATAGATCAACAAAATCACATAAATCAAGTTCATGTACAACTTCTGAGATGTAGAATCTGATCAATGTTGAAATAGAAATCACCATGTTTTGGACCTCCACATTAGATTTGACCTAAGCTAGCGTTACCTTACTGAAAAACTAATTTCACCTGGGTTCTGATAGAATGTTTTAGGCCAGGATGACTAAAACGTACCAGAGAATTAAAAACTTAATCCATGGTTATTTAACCTCCAAACAACATCTTATAGTTCACTTCTCCACAAGAAAGATGTCACAAATTAAAAGTTGTTCTCAAGTGATCGATTCTTAGCAAGGAAAAAGGAATTGTTTTATTCTGTAGATGATGCATTCATGGTGTTGTTAAGCATCATAACAAATATCACTAATGACAAAAGCAGAAGGAAAAAAAAACAACAGTGGAGGTCTTAAGTCATTTATAAAGCTGATACACCATATAGTATGTTATGGTGGTAACGTAAACACCTTGGATCGGCCTAGTTGATGCTCAAACTATCTTGGGTCAGCTTGAAGATATCGATATATTGAGACAAAGATGGCTTTCTATATATCCACTAACCTGAAAAGCAAGCCAAAGCATGCCTCCGAACCGATCTCTTGATACTACTCCATCCAGCACTTAGAACCTTGAAATCATCTCAGATGAATCGCCTTTCGATGCACTCAATGGTTCCTCTCCAAAATAAGTGGCGAACCAATTGTAGTCCAGCCATGATCAAATTATTTCCTGCTTTACCTAAACTTACAAAAGTAGATAAGGTATTCTAATCATGCCAATAACAGCCTTTGCATCCTGGAAGAATGGCCTTAATCTCAAAATAATATAATTAGTGGCTCGACATTAATGGAACAGCATAACGTCCGTGAGATATTCCCTCTACAAATATCTTAAGTCCCGAGGATCCAAGTAAGTAAGAAATTTCTCTTAAAGAATCCGTTGTTACTTATTCATTCTCTACTGACTTGAGCATCGAAGGATCCTCGTGAGAATCAAATCCTCTAACTCAGATTTTATTTTGCAGGTCACTCCAGCACTCCTACATAAGACCGACCGCTCCACTCCCAAAGTATACAATTTCAAGCAACAATAGATATAAGAAGGGCCTGCTTTCAAATATGCCACCTAGAAAGACATCATCGCATCTCACTAACACCACCACCTCCCACTAGGCGGACCTTTGGGCTGATGACCAAACACTGCTTTTGGTGGTGGAAGTCTCTCCACCATCTCAACCGGTCCCGATGATGATGGACTAGTTTAACCTGCTTCTCCAGTAGGTCAATACTTTGGCGGCCACCGTTCAAGCGATCCAGAATACTTTTGCATCTCCCATAATGGCGCCTCAACCAAATTTGGTTGCTCCTGCACCTCCCTCTATGGTGTAGCCAGCACTTCCTTCGGTGGTTCCAACTTGCCCCCAGTGACGGCACCACCTTAATCATCTATCTCTAAACCATCGACTCCCAGCTACCTCAGCAAGCCAAACCTCCTCAAACACACCCTCAAAGCCCAACAAGAGGATAGATTCTTCGATGGTCTCTCAGCCCACAGTCTGGGCATGACTCGACTCCCGATCACCACTCTCCTCATCAATCTGAAGCATGCACTATCTGAGATCTCATGATAGAGAAGAGGCTTCAAGAGCTCGATAAGCAGATTGAGGCCATGAATAAAGCCTCTACTTCTCGACCCTACGATGGGTTTAATGGCGAGCCTCCCTTCGATGAGAAGATTATGAAGGAGCCGCTCCTATCTAACTTTAAACTACCTCAATTTGAGACCAATGATGGGACCACCAATCCTATCGATCATATTGAAATCTTCAAGGCAACATTGCTCTTTCAAGAAGCATCGGATGCCATCCTCTATCAGGCATTTTTCGCTACTCTTAAAAGGGTGGCCCAATAATGGTATTCCAACTTGAAACAGGCCTTTATCCATTTTTTTGAAGAGTTGAGTTGGTCTTTAGCTATGCATTTTATCAGCAGTCGAAAGCAACAGAAGTGGTCCAACTACCTCAACACCATCCGATAGAGAGAGGGGGAGTCGATACGCGACTATGTAAGCCACTTTAATACGATAACTTTAGAAATTTGTGACTTGGATCAGTTGATCACAATGACCATCCTGATGGGTGGAACTGAAGAATGACCTGAAGAGGTCATTAATGAAGTCCTTTTCTCAAGACTATGCTAAAATCTTGGATCGAGTAAGCAAGTATTCCAACCTTGAAGAAGCTTTCGCTAAGAATGCTCCCACAAGCCCTATAATGATAGGAGCAAATAAGGAGTGCTCCTTAAGAAGGCAGGAAGTTTATTGCCAGTGCTCTCGATCTCCATCCCAAAAATAGAAGGATGGAGGTTCATTCAAGAATCGTCAATCTTCGAGTCCTCAAAAAAGAGATTGAGAGCACTCTCCTCTGAGGTGATATCACAACTATACACCTCTGGATGCCACCCGAGGGGTGTCCTAATGGAGATTCAGTTCGAGCTTCCCCAACCTCCAAAGATCTGAATAAAATCAAACGCCGTAACTCTACGAGATATTATTTCTATCATCATGACCACGATCCCGATACTGAGAATTGTCATCTTCTTTGTGATGCAATCGAGACACTCATCTAGAAGGAAAGGTTGAATCACTTCATTTGGGAAAGAATTTCTCCATGCCAACCCCCTTTGAGAGCCCAACAACTACCTTATCAGCCTTAGCACCCAATGCCCATACCAACATAGGAGGCAGAAGAATCTATGGCGGCTGAAGAGCGACCCCTTCATGGTGAAATCCATATGATTACCGGGGGGTCATCTAGATCAATGATGGTGAAGAGATGCAGGCTTAGAGACATGATAGGGATGCGATGTTGTCGTTAAGACACCGTGTTTATCAGTTTAATCCGACTTCTTAAAATCATTGAAAATGCGTAGATAGTAGTGAGTCGGGTCGAATCCACAGGGAAGGTAGTATTTTAGATTTGAAATCTTTGATTTTTAAAAGAAAAAGAAAAAAAAAAGAGTTTCGAGATCAAAAGTAAAGTCGGAAAATAAAAAGCAAAAATTAAAAGATGCAGGGATTTAAACTTGGTACTAAGATCTACTAATTAGATCTTAGCATCTACTTATAAAAAATAATAATTAAAATGCAAAAATTAAATTACAATAAAAATTAAATGCAAGAAATTAAAATATAAAAATAAAATTTTTATTAATTAAAATTTTAGAATTTAAATACATAGAATTTAAAAAGAATAAAATAGCCTGATCTCTGATCTTGGATCGGCATTGGCAGAAAGATGGTGTAGAAGATCGGCTCTTCTTCTCGCACACCGTTGCTTGAAGCAGCCTTTAACCCATAGCTTGGCTTTCCCTGTACCAAAGCTTTTCTTGATCGAGATGTTAATTTCTGATGGCCTGAGGTTCCTTTTTTATAGAGCTAGGAGGGCA
>QRFJ01000110.1:1027614-1148414 GCA_006176705.1 Cocos nucifera | reverse complement strand
AAAAGAGGGACTAGGGGTTAGTATTGATCTCACCAAAAATTTGATGCTTTCTTCGTTTTCTCTTTTTTTTTTTACAAAATAAATAAAAAAATTAGTAAGCAATATTAAAAAAAATATAATTAATTTATAAAAAAATCTAAGAAATCAAAAAAAAAAATAGCATCTATTCCTTCCCCGGCAACGGCGCCAAAAATTTGATAGGGATGCGATGTTGTCATTAAGACACCGTGTTTATCAGTTTAATCCGACTTCTTAAAATCATTGAAAATGCGTAGATAGTAGTGAGTCGGGTCGAATCCACAGGAAAGATAATATTTTAGATTTGAAATCTTTGATTTTTAAAAGAAAAAGAAAAAAAAAAAGAGTTTCGAGATCAAAAGTGAAGTCGGAAAATAAAAAGCGAAAATTAAAAGATGCAGCGATTTAAACTTGGTACTAAGATCTACTAATTAGATCTTAGCATCTACTTACAAAAAATAATAATTAAAGTACAAAAATTAAATTACAATAAAAATTAAATGCAAGAAATTAAAATATAAAAATAAAATTTTTATTAATTAAAATTTTAGAATTTAAATACATAGAATTTAAAAAGAATTAAATAGCCTAATCTCTGATTCTGGATCGGCTTGGCAGAAAGATGTGTAGAAGCTCGGCTCTTCTTCTCGGCACCCGTTGCTTCGAAGCAGCCTTTAACCCATAGCCTGGCTTACCTTGTACCAAAGCTTTACCTTGATCGGAGATGTTAATTTCTGATGGCCTGGGTCTTTTTATAGAGCTAGGAGGGCGGATATTTTTTTCTAAAGGTAATATGGACTAATGCCTTTGTAATCATCAAAATATAAATAAATTTGAATAAAATTTGAATTAAAACAGCTCTGATGATAAAATCCAGCCGTTCAATAGGAATCCAACAGTCCAAAAATCATCAAAATCGGATGCAGATAAGCTCAGATCGGGTCGGATTAAATTTTGGCCGTTGGATCGCACTTGATCGAGGAAATCTGGCCGCAAATCGCGCGCCTGAGAGTTTGATCGCCGTCGGGAGCTTTCTGGACCGTCAGATCATCACCTGGATCGAGCGCTGCCATCCGATGGTGATCCGCGTGATGTTTGTATCTGAATAAAATTCGGAAGCAACCACAGCCGTCCGATCCTGACCGCAAACAACCACATCCGTCCGATCATGCAATAACTGTTCCCATGGACCGCGTGGACCGGCCGCACCGCACACCGCAACCAATCAGCACCGTTGTTGTCGGATGAAAAGACTAAATTACCCTTGTGAGCCGCGATAAATTTCTGTAGACCCTTAAGGGGTCTAGGTCCACCACGTGGCAATCTCTGATTTGCCGGAATTTGCTGAGCTGGCGGTCCACGCCTAGATCATGGACCGGCTGATGGCTTCAATGGCTGAGTCGGCTTGATGGCTTGGCTTGGCTTGGTGGCTCGGCTTACGGAGCCGGCTGAGCCGTTTTCTTTTTTTTATTTAATTTTTATTTATTTTATGTCTTTTAAAATTCATATCTTTTCCATTTTAGCTCTGTTTTACTTGAAATTTATTTTGTTGTGATCAGAAAAATGAGCTCTTTCTATTAATAATAAAATTTTATTTTTTAATTTTTATTATTATTTTATTATTTTTTAATTAATTTTTTAATTAATAAAAGTATGAATTTTTTAAAAATTATATATAAATTAATTATTAATTTTTAAAAATTAATATCAATTAATTGATAAATTAATACTTTTATTGATGAATTTATTATACTTATCAAGACGCCATCACTTTCACCACACAGGATGCAAAAGATGTACAATAACTACATTATGATGTAGTGATTGTTACTTTAAATATAGCTAATTATAATGTACACTGTGTATTTATTGATAATAAAAGCTCAGTCGATATTTTATTTTTTTTCAAATAGAACTTTCTCTTGATCGGTTGAGTAGATTTGATACATCGATCCAAGGCTTCTTCGAAAGCTCCATAATATCTAAAGAAATAATCAAGCTGCCTGTCACGATGGAGACCTTACCTCAGCAAGCGATAATTTAGGTAGACTTCTTTATTGTAAAGCTCCTCTTAGCTTACAACGTAATCCTCGAACGACTTAGCCTCTGGACATTGAGAGTCATGGTGTCCAACTACCACTTGATGGTCAAATTTCCAACAATAAACATAGTAGGATGAATCCAAGGCAACCAAATTGTGGCACGACAGTGTTTCACCACCGAGCTTCAAGCAGAGGATTAAGTGAAGACTTAGCCTGAACTTTCAATAGGACTGGACGCTCGAGATGACCTGATTAACGATCATGTCCAACCATCTGATGAACTCTTGGAGATTCTATTGAGGAAGGAGAATTCTCACCAAACTGTGAAGATCGACTCTTGCCTTGATCAAATAACAAAAAGCCAGCTAACCGCTCTTTCACAGGCAAATACGGACCTCTTTACTTGGTCAGCCATAGATATGCCTAGAATTGATTCAAAAGTGATGTTTCATTTCTTGAGGGTAGATCCAACCTGCTGTCCAATCAAGTAAAAGAAGTAAAGTTTTGCCCTGGAGTGCCAAAAAGTCATCATCGAGGAGCTGGACAAATTGATTAAAGCTAGTTTCATCAGAGAGACGATATATCCAGATTGGTTGGCGAACATTATACTGGAGAAGAAAGCAAATGAAAAGCGGCACATATGTATCAATTTCATCGATCTAAATAAGGCTTATCCAAAAGATAGCTATTTGTTGTCTCGAATCGATCAATTGATCGATGCTACTTCAGGATATGAGCTTTTCAGCTTCATGAATGCCTTCTCTGGTTATAATCAAATCCTGATGACTCTTGAAGATGAGGAGAAAATAGCCTTTATTACTAATTGTAGCTCTTTTGCTATAAGATAATGCACTTTAGGCTAAAAAATGCAGGACCCACGTACCAAAGGTTAGTGAACAAGATCTTTAAAGATTAAATCGGTAAAAACATGGAGACATGTTG
Source organism: Cocos nucifera (assembly GCA_006176705.1). NCBI lineage: Eukaryota > Viridiplantae > Streptophyta > Magnoliopsida > Arecales > Arecaceae > Cocos > Cocos nucifera. The sequence continues at coordinate 1,145,412 of QRFJ01000110.1, read as the reverse complement.
ATGACATGCAGGTGAAAAGCTGTGCAACACCAGATCATATTGCTGACCTTCAAAAGATCTTTGATATCCTTTGCCGATACAAGATAAAGTTGAATCCTACAAAGTGCACCTTCAGAGTTATCGCTGATAAATTTCTCGACTTTATGGTATCACATAGAGGAATCGAGACAAATCCTAATAAGATCAAAGCAATCCTAAAAATGACATTCCTAAAAATAATTAAAGAGGTACAATGCCTAATCAGCAAAATAACCTCTCTTAATCATTTTATCTCTAGGTCGGTTGAGTGGTGTCTTCCTTTTTTCTAGACCCTCAAGCAGCTAAAAGACTTCAAATGGACCTTGAAATGCCAAGAGGCCTTTCAAGTGCTGAAAAGGTATCTCAGCTTCCCACCTCTGCTTACCAAACCATAATCATTTGAAGAACTTTTTTTGTACCTAGCCATCTCTCCGATGGCAATCAACGTAGTCCTTGTCTGAGAAGAAAGATGGTTACAAAAGCTCATTTATTATACTAACAAGGTCCTTCATAATGCAGAGACCAGATACATTAAACTAAAAAAATTAGTCTTTGCACTGGTCATCATGGCAAGAGAGCTCCAACCTTACTTTCAAGCCTACACTGTAGTGCTACTTATGGATCAACCAATTAAGATCGTACTTTATCGTCTGGATACTTTAGGTTGGATCACGAAATGGATCCTGGAGCTCTTAGAGTTGGACATACACCATCGATCGAGGCCTTCCATCAAAGCCCAGATCTTAGCCAACTTTGTCCTCGAGTGCACCATTCTAGATGGAGAGGGTCCAAAAGGAAATGTGAGGAAAAGATTGGAAGACCCCATAAGATCAAGAGGCGACAAAAACTTGGGGCTGGATCCTGAAGAGTCATGGACCTTGCATGTTGATGGCTCATTAAACTTATCAGGATCAGGAGCTGAACTCATTCTATCCAACCCAAAAGGAGATGTGCCCACATGTGCCTTGTGTTTTGAATTTTCAACCATCAATGATAAGGCAGAATATGAAGCTTTGATCATTGAACTCAGGATCGCCAAAGAAGCTAGGACCCAGTGCCTGAAGGTTTTCAGTGATTTTCAGCTGGTGGTCAGACAGATCAAGAAAGAATATAAGGCTTTGAAAGAGAATATGAAAAAATACCTTCAAAAGATAAAAGATCTAATCTCGTCCTTACAATATTTTGATATTTGATAAGTTCCTAGGGTGCAAAATGCTCAAGCTGATGCATTGTCCAAGCTAGCATCTTCGTTACCTGTCGACTTAAAGAAAGAGACCTATTTTGAGGTCTTAAGAACTTCGAGCTTAGAAGAGCCTACCACCATTCAACAAATTGACGAGGAATCTAGCTAGATGGACCCTCTTCTGAAACACTTGAGGTTAGGTAAGCTATCACTTGATCAGAAAGAAACTTGGAGGATCAGAAGCAACGCCGCCAAATATGTATTGCTTAATGAGGAATTGTACAAGTGGTCTTTCTCTCTACCTTTTTTGAAATGCCTACGTCCATCTAAAGCTGACTACATCCTGCAAGAAGTCCACGAAGGAATTTATGGAAGCCACTTGGAAGGTAGATCCCTATCTTACAAAATCCTCAAATAGAAATATTATTGGCCTACAATGCAACAAGATGCCCAGAATTTTGTCATAAAGTATGAGTCGTGCCAATGAAATGACAAAATTCAGCATCAACTAGCGGCTCTTTTGACTCCAATCGAAGCCTCCTGGCCATTCGCCCAATAGGGATTGGACATATTAGATCCATTCCCTTGAGCCTCAAGCTAGCGCAAGTTTCTCCTAGTGGCCATTGACTAATTTACAAAGTAGATCGAAGCTGAGCCTCTAGCTCAAATCACTAAGATAAAAGTTCAAAATTTTATTTGAAAGTCGATTATCTATCGATATGATCTTCCCAAGGTGTTAATCTCCGACAACAGCAGATAATTCAATGGAGCCTAACTTCATGAGTTTTGTGAACACCATGGAATAGAGCAGTGCTTCACGTCGGTAGGCCACCCACAAGCAAATGAAGAGATAGAAGTCGCCAATAGAACTCTCCTACAATGTTTGAAAGCCAGATTAAACCGGACTGGGGGGGTTATGAACTGAAGAGCTTCATCATGTTTTTTGAGCTTATCGAATCATCCAAAGAGTCTCCACTGGTGAAACCTTATTTAGCTCAGCGTTCAAAATAGAGGCAGTTATACACGTGGAATTTAGGCTTTCTTCTCTCAGAGTCAAAGAGTATGATGAAGACACAAATCCAATATGGCTTAGAGCCAATCTCAACCTAATCAATGAGAGTAGGAAACATGCTGCAATGAGGATGGCTGCATATCACTAAAGGATGGCCAAATATTATAATGCTCCGGTCAAAATTAAGAAATTTCGAACTGGCAATCTTGTTCTTTGGCGAATAGAAGTCTCACAACCCATAGAGCAAGAAAAGCTTGCACCCAACTAGAAAGGCTCCTATTAGATCGATGAGGTCCTATGATCGGGGACCTACTGCCTGAAGTAGCTAAATGGGATTTTACTTCCTAGGCTTTGGAATTCGGCTAATCTCCGTATATATTATCAATAATGAATGAATGGATTTCCAAATTCATTTTTCAAATTCATCGACGAATATTTGCATGCCAGAAAGAACTCGAGAGAAATCCCTCAAGATCTTTTTGATCGGAATGTTAATACAGTGAGTTTTTCAAATCGAAACTGCTTCAAACGAAGGTCCCTTCGATCGAGATAAATGCACAATGAGTTCTTTAGATCGAAATTGCTTCAAGCGAAGGCTCTTTTGATCGGGATGAATGCACAGCAAGTTTCTCAAATTAGAACCACTTCAAGCGAAGATCCCTTTGATTAGGATGAATGCATAGCGAGTTCCTTAGATTGAAACCGCTTTAAATGAAGATCCCTTTGATCAGGATGAGTATACAACAAGTTTCTTAGATTGGAACTGTATAAGAACCCTTTGATTGGGATGATATTATAATAAGTTCCTAAGATTGGAACTATTGCATACGAGATCATTTTGATCAAAACATCGATTCAGAAAAATTTTGCAAGTCGGGGTTAAATTATCTCTGAGGTTAGAACACCTCATGAAAGAATCTTTGAAGTCAAGACTGATTTCTTCAAGGTTCACATCGATCTCAACAAATAGAGAATAAAAGAAGAGAGACACTTATATATAGAAGAACAGTTCTTACAAAAGCAATAATAACAGTATTATTTTTACAAGAATCAGTAAAAAGAAAAAATAAAAGATTTTACATTAAAATTATAGTAGATCCTAAAGGATCGGAATTCTAACATAATGATGCCTTCTCTGCTTCATTTCAGAAATGGCATAAAATGGTTGTAAGTCCACTGAGGTCAAAATCCTGTTCATTTGGTACTAATTTCTCCATGGCACCAAACTTTAGTCTTCAGAGAAACCATAGCCGATGTCGGGATTGAAGAGGGTCGCAAGCTAGAGATGATGAAGGTGATCCCATTGAGGTTGAAGCAGCATTCGCTTAGAGTCTAACTCCACACAACCTCAGACCAAGGAGCCTTCCTTCAACATAGATGCATAACAGATACCTCGGAAAACAATCAGGATTGCAACAAAGCATCCGCTCGATGTCTTAAGAATGCGGTCTTTAAAAAGACCGCGACAGAGGAAGCCTTCAAGGCAGAAGATGTGCAATCTAGACCATCACCCCTGGAGGTGGCTCGACTCTCTCCTCCTCTCCTTCGGAAGTGCCGCATGCAAGCACTCAAGGAACAATCACTAGTCCTTATCCTTGTCGGGCGAGGAAACAGAGACAAAGCTCTTGGGGAAGATCTTAGGATCGAGAACATGGATGTTCCGCAACTGAAACATCCATCACGAACATCTCTGAATTGACCAAGGATCAAGGAGGCTTTTTAGCCTCCTCAAGTAGGCAATTGTAGCCCCAACGGAGGAACATATATAGCTTCATACCCCCTTGAGAGATTACACCATTCTATCACCATCTCACAAAATAATCTGAATGTCACTAATGGAGGAAAAAGGAGGATGAAAGCCTCCCTTTAAAAAGAAAAATCCACCATAAAGGCTCCTGTCAAAACATGCCATGTGCAAGTCCACAATTGGATGGATTCATCATCCTATGGCTATGCATCAAAGTCTTACGTGCGGATTATGATTACATCGCTTTCAAAATTATGCACACTTAATATTGCACAAAAAAATGAGCGCGTCCCATCAGTTACATACATAATTAACGAAAAGATTGACTTGTAAGCCTCCAAGACAAAATTAATTAATCCGAGGCCCTCTAGGATGAACTCTTAATTCCTCATATTAGAGCAAAATAAAGAAATTAAATCATAGAGAAGATTAATGAAAATAAAAAAAATTACATTTACATGGAATTTTCTTTACAATAGTTTCGACGAGTCAAAAAATATATGGGTCAAAGGATGATTCACAAGGCATTTTCCGAATCCATTGGAGGTCTAGCCGCATCGACAATAGGCACTTCCGAAGCCTTGTCCAAGAAATTTAGATCTAACTCTAGATACCGAGAGGCTACCTTATGTCGGATGAAGTGTTTTCCCTCGTCGTAGGCGTTGGTTACAAACTTGACTTTTTCATCCTTGTACTCCTCTAATGCTTGAAAGTCCTCGACAACTTTTAAAGCGACAGCCTTAATTTGCACTTCTACCTCGCTCTGTAGCTTAGCCATTTTCTCTTTTGCTGACTTCAGCGCGATTTCGACCTCTACTGCGAGTACTTCCACTTTAGCAGACTAAGCCCTAAGCATCTCTACCTTCGCTGTCAGGGCTTCTTTAATTCTTGACAGTTGAAAATTTTTCTCGACGGACTTCCTTAGTGTCGTTTTGGCATCTTGAGCTCTCTTCTCGGCAACATCAGCTCTTGTAGAAGCCATGCCGACCTCCTTCAATGCTCTATCTCTTGCAATTTTGAGTGTCTTGGCATCCATCTTGTGCTTCGTCGTCTTGGCTGAAAGGTCAATAGAACGTTCCATAAACCCATCTAGACAATAGGCAAGCTATCAGAATGTCCCATATAGCTTATAACGGACACATCTCAAAATAAAGAAATTAAGCAAAACTTGATAATATGCATCTCCGACTCATCCGAATAAAACAGTCTAAAGCTTTTTGCCTCTTGATCTTGGGAGGCTTGATCAATAATTTTATCACATTGGCCGGATAAAGAAAGTTGGAAAATGTCTTGCATGCCAGCCCATAATCCTCCAGGATAGAGGCCTCGAGTTGAACTCTGGCTGGTGTAGTTTCGAAAGTTCTCGCAGTCTCGATCGATTCCTCCTCCAAGAAGAGGTTAGAGATACCAGGAGTCGGTAAACTCAGGATAGTTTTGCTGAATAAACACTCAGCAGAGCTCCTTTGACTCTCCTCAAGAATCGAAGAACTTGAATCATTTTGAACCCATATAATTGGGAAATCATTAATGGTTTGGGGTTCAGACTCTTCAACCTCGGAGGTTAGGGGCATAGGAAGAAGCTCGACCCGAGCATGGATAGACTTGCCATCGGCCTTTTCTATTTTTCTCTTTCGAAGGGTCTTCGGACCCAATACCTTCAGCAAGCTCAGATCCATCCCTGTAATCCAAAGAGCTAGCCAACTAGCGTGAAATTTTGAAACACAAATAAGTTATAATCATATGGTAAGAAGTCAATGCATACCTTTGAAGCCAACTTGGTTGATGTCCACAATAAATAAGGTCTACTCGGATAAGAACATCTTCAATTTCAAGATCTTGAAGCCATGCAAAGCTTCCAAATCTTGTTTCAAGTGCTGGTCAAGTGGTGGATTCCTCAACATGGCCTCTTGGGGCTCTCTCCAATCCACAAAATCCCATTCATCACCCGAAGAATAAGAAATGAATAAAAAGCGCTCTTTCCAACCATGAACAATGGAAGGAGTGTCTCGAATCAGTGGAGGAATGTTCTTTCCACTCCTAGGAGTCATATACCATCATCTAAGAGATTCAGGATGTCTCTTCAAGATGAAATAATAGGCAAAAAAGTGTAATGCTGGGTTTAACCTTAGCCAAAATACATGCCACCGTAAAACCACAAATATGTCGCCATGAATTTGGCACCATCGAACATGGTGACATCTCAAGAAAACGAAGAAGAATAATGAAGAAGGGGTGGAGAAAAAGTCTTAATCAAGTCCGAAAGCATTCTTCGTAGATGCTAATCTAACTCGGAGGAGGCCTACAAACACGTTCCTCCATCTTTGGGACTTCTAATTGAAATCCATGAGAGATGTGAAACTGGCCATGGATTATCACTAAGTCTCTCTCCATCATTTTAGACCCAAAAGTCACTGGTACAAAGTCCACATCCCCGGAGTGAGCCATTCCTCTAAAAGAGAAAAGAAAAGCAGAAGAAGATATCCTAAGGGAAAAACCTACAGCAAAAAGGATGATAGAATTTTATCATTTGCCTTGTTCGAGATTTATATGCATATCAAATCAGAGAAACTTTTGAATCCTCCATCTTTTCAGAGCATTAAATATGAAAAATATAAATCAACATAATTCGAACATGCGGCAAATGCTGTTTGGATATAGCCTCCATCACTAATACAACAACCACTGCAGGTGGCTGTAATCATGTTCTGCACCACTTTCAAAGAGACATCGAAGATGTACGATAATAATCGTCATGTGTGAGATGGTTTTGATTCCATTCCCTTTGAACCCCTTTAAATCCTTTGATGAGTACTTCGAAAATGACAAAACACACATCAGATCGGATTCAAACTATTAGCTCGAAGCATAGCAAGAAGAAAAGGGGAAAAGAAACAAATCACTTCAACGAAAATAGCATTTCACTTCAATGAAAAAATACAAGTTTCAATGATCTTTCAATGATTGACTCTTGAATAGCCTTCTTCGGCATCGGCCTCTTCAGTTTGTGAAGCAGAGTCAACTTTATTCGTCCCCATGAGTATATTAGATGAGCTCGCGAACTTTCCAAAATAATAGTCTATTATGGCCCTCAGGCTTTTATCTGATAAATCCATCCGCAAAGACCCAGCATCATCCATTGGAAGACAAGCCAGGGCCATCTCTTTACACCTCTCAAAACCCATAGAAAATTCTAGTTTGTAGGCCTTGACGACTATTTCAGTCCCATTCTTATAAAATCTATTGAGCCTCTCATTCACCTTTTATAGCTCGATCACAGATGCTGAAGGTTCTCAAATTATAAGCGCCGATAGATTATGATACCATCATTAAAATATCATAATTATTAGTTTAATTTTAATTTTTTTAAAATAATTTAAAGTGCATAGATAGTAGCAAGTTGGTCAAATCCATAGGAAGGCAGTGATTTTATTTTAAAATCTTTAATTTTTTTATAAAAAAGAAAAAAAAATTAAAATTAAAATTAAAATAAAAAAATAAAGTTATAAAAATTAAATGATGCAAAAAAATTAAATTTTGGTATTAAGATCTACTATTTAGATCTTAGCATCTACTTGCAAAGAAATTAAAGAGCAATTAAAATAAAGCAATAGAATTTAAAGAGCAAAAAATTAAAGAACATAAATCGAAAGAGCAACAAACTAAATTTTATATTTAAAATTAAAACTTAGAATTTAAATATAATAATTAAAAAAAGAGAAATAAAAATAAAAAATACTCTTAATCTCAGATCAGCAGTGATGTGGAGATGGCATAGAAATCTGATTCTTTCTCTTGGCACTGTCTACCTCGAAGCAACCTTCAGCCAAAGCCTAACTTCCATCCTTTACTATAGCTTCTCCTAGATCAGATGTCTCAACTTTGGGATCCTTGGGTCTTTAAATAGGTGTTGGAAGGCTGGAGATTGTTCTGCTAGGCAATGTGGGACTAAAGCTTCGTATAGATCCTTATTTATGAAGAAATTCAAGTAAAAATTGGCTTAAAACTCTATCTGAATGAATTCTGATGAATCCCATAAGTTCTGACTATTAGATCTTAATCAAACGGTTCAAAAAATGCTAAAAATGGATGTTTAATAGCCCAGATCAAATCAAAATTAATTCTAGCTGTTGGATCATGCTTGATGGAGGACTTTTAATCGTCGAATCATCACTAGGTGTCTTAATCTTTGCCAAAAGCTTTCAAGGGCATTAGATTGTTGCCTGGCGTGAGCGCTATCGTCGGATCATTGCTGGGTGTGAGCCAGAAACCAAATTAAACCTGGAAGAAGCTATGGCCGTTTGATCTTGACCCACAACATCTTGGACTGTCCGATCATGCACTTACTATTCCCATGGACTACATGGACTTGGTATGCCGCAGATCGCAACCAATCATCACACACCTTGGCCTGTGAAATTATGAAATTACCTCTATACACCGCATGAGAATTTTTGTAAACCCTTTAAGGGTATTGGTCCACCACATGGTAGTATATGATTCATTGCCTTCTACTAAGCTGGCGCACGACCTACCATAGATCATGTAGTCTGTTGATGTCATAGTGATGTCAGTGCTGGAGGGGAATTGGATTGGCGGGCTAGCTGTGTACGTGGGCTTTGGACTTGGTAGGCTAGCTTCTCTAGTTGGGTTGGCTTGCTGGTGTGCCGGTTGAGCTGGCTAGGCTGAGCGCACTGACTGAGCTGATTTATTTTTTTATTTTATTTTTATTTTTTATTTTTTTTTATTTTTTAAAAATTTATATTGGATCCATTTTAATTTTGATTTACTCCAAATTTATTTCATTATGATAAAAAAATGAGCTTTTTTTATTAATAAACTTATTTTTATATTAAATTAATAAAAATATTAATTTTAAAAATAAATATAAATTAATTAATAAATTAATATTTTTATCAATAAATTTATGATACTTATCACATCCTTTAATTTACTCATTACTAGTCTTTTAGCAATACAATATTAGTCTTTATTAATTACCATATTTTATTGAGATCCTTTTTCACAAAAATAGCTCTAGGATTGAAGATCAAAAGTTTAGCTAGTATCACTAACTAAGCATTGAGTTTCAAAAGCAAATTTCATGATTAGGTTAATCAGAAACTTCTTTAGAATTTACCTAAAGATCTCCAGCACTTGTGTGTGTGAAATTTAAATTAGTATTTAGGTGTTAATTTAAAGGCCAAATGTATCTTCTATTATCACCTATTTTGGTTAATTTTCTATACACCCTCAAGGTAAGTGCATGAATTAATGTAGCTTTTGCACTGCCTCTTTTTTTCTTTATTTTTTTTTAATATATTGAGCATCCTGACCTTTCCTCCACCGTTTGACATGAATCTCCATACTTAGGTGCAGAAATCTAATTACTAAGCTTAGGATAATCCACGTATACTCTGTATTTTACACTTTTTATTTTAGACAAGTAACTCTTTTCTTAAATTCAAATTTTTTTAATTATAGTATATATTAATCATCAATTTTTAGTGATAATTGAATCCTCAATTGATCTTATAATCAATACTTACTTTACCTCGTTAGTGTGTATGTGTAATTTAAAGTGCTGATAGCCTTTAAATGATCTAAGTAGGCTGCTAAAAGTCGACCAACTAATCTACTTCTTGACTCGCTATAGTCATTAGCAAATACTTTCTAACTTTATTATTTTTTCTATTCTATTTTACTCAAGTTTTTTTTTTTTGAAACATGATTTATTCAATTTTTTTAAAAAAAATATCAAATTTTTTTTAATTATATATATATATTTATTTTTTATTTAATTTTTTATTATATATATATTTTAATTTTATTTTTTCTATCTTTAAACTAAATCGACATTATCCTCAATGGAGAAGAAAAAATAGAAGGGTATAATTTTTATTATTTATCCAGCATAGGTCTTGAAGCTCTGATTCTCTTCCAACCTAGCCACCTATCTAAAAAGAAAATAAACTAAAAATAAATTAGATGCAAGAAACATTGGGTTGCCTCCCATCAAATGCTAAGTTTATTATTTTTAGCTAGATGCAATGCAGCTCAATTCATTATGGGTCTGTTAATATTGCTTGATCAATGGTTTGGTTTAATGATATCCCTTCAAATATGGTTTAAGCCTTCGACCATTTACCTTAAAGAAATTCTTAGATCTAGGATCATAAAGTTTAATTATACCATGTGGAAATACTTGATTGACTATATAAGATCCATCCCATCTAGACTTTAACTTTCTAGGAAATAATCAAAGTCTTAAGTTAAATAACAAAACTTGCTCAAAGTTTTTTCTCGAAATGTGTTTATCATGAAAGGCTTTTGATAAGAGCACGATGTTGTCGTTAGGATACCATATTTATTAGTTTAATTCTGACTTCTTAAATAATTTAAAAATAGATAAAAAATAATGAGTTGGATCGAATCCATAGATAAGGTAGTATTTTAGATTTAAAATCTTTAATTTTTATAAAAAAAATTATAAAAGAAATTAAAGTCAAAAAATAGAATTATAAATAAAGAGTGAAAATTAAATGGTGTAAAAAATTAAACTTGGTACTAAGATCTACTAGTTAGATCTTAGCATCTACTTGCAATGAAAATAAAAAATAATAATTAAATTTATAATAAAAATAAAGTGCATGAAATTTAAATCATGAAAAAGTAAATTTTATATTAATTAAAATTTAATTTAAAATTTTAAATATATGAAATTAAAAAGAAAAAAAATTAAAAATTAAAATAGGCTGATCTTTGATTTTGGATCGGCGTTGGTGTTGAGATGGTGTAGAAGTCAGCTCTTCCTCTTGGGACTATTTGTCTTGAAGCATCCATGAATCCAAGCATGCCTTTAATCTATACCATCATCTTCCCATGATCGAAGATACTTTGATTTAATGGCCTGGGATCTTATTTATAGATGTTGGAGGGGAGGAATAAGTGCTATCAGCCAATATGGGACTAAGGTAGTATTTGATCGACAAAATATGGAGAAATCTAAGTGAAAATTAGATTAAAACAGGCCTTGGACGAATTCTACTGAGTTTTCTGAATTTTAGCCATTAGATCTTGATCAAACGATCTAAAAATTATCAAAAACCATGTTTAATAAGCCCAAATACAGTTGTAATTAATATGGATCGTCGGATTGAGTTAATCTGGAGAAGATCGGGCCATTGGATCATCGCTGGGTATTTAAATCACCATTGGGTTTTATATCAACCATTCGATCAATGTTTGGAGCATGCACTGGCATCGGATCACATAGATGGGCTGAAGGATTTTCAAATCAAAGAAAGAAATAACACCGGCCATTGGATCAAGATATTGGTGAAATTTGGCCACTGGTTTAAGCATTAGAGCATTTGGAGCCGTTAAATTGTGCGTAGGGAGAGCTGGAAAATCGAATGAAAATAGAAAAACATCCCTATCGTTCGATCTTGACTGCAAACAACCACAACCGTACGATGGCACAATTATTGTTCATGTGGACCATGTAGACCAAGTGTACCATAGACCGCAATCAATCACCACATGCCTTGGCCTATGAAATTATCATTTTATCCTTGAATGCCGTATGAGAATTTTTTTGAATTCTTTAAGGATCTTGATCCACCATGTGACAGTCTGTGATTCGCTGCCTTCTGCTGAGCTGGCGGTCCACGCTTGGCTCATGGACTGATAGGTTGGCTTCAGTGGCTGAGCCGACTTGGATGGTACACTGGCTAAGCTGGGATATGTTGACTGAGCTGATTTCAATGGCTTGGCTAAGCACGTCGGCTTGGCTAGACGAGTCGACTAAGATAAATTAATTTTTTTCTTTGAAAATTAATATCTAATCCATTTTAACTCCGATTTACTCCAAACTTATTTCATTGAAACCAAAAAAAATAAGCTCTTTTTATTGATAATATATTTTTTAAAAATAATAAATAAAATATTTAATTTTTAAAAATAAATATAAATTAGTTAATAAATTATTACTTTAATTGGTGCATTTATTATAATTATCACACCTTCCAACTTAAGCTTTGCTCCTCCTCGAGTAAAAAAAAAATTTAGTTTTAGATATCTTTTAACTTTAGAGTTTCAAATTTTTACTGAGCAATTTTAAAAGTGGCCATTGATATTCAGTAGAGCATAAATAAAGTATGTCATTGGGGTATTAGTACTTATCAATATTAAAATTAAGAGAAGAATATTCAATTTTTTAAAATTTTTTCTAAATTTTTTCTATCTTTATCTCTGAATTATCTAAACTTTCACATGGATAAGTGTATTGCTACTTTCGCTCTTCATTTATATATATATATTAACGTTGTACCACTATTTAGTGTTTTAATCTCTTAAGTTTTCTATTTGATCCATGTAGCGAGTCTTGGATCAATAACTCTCAAACCAGTTGGCTTTAAAGCACTAGGTATAAAATATCCCTCTTGCTTACTAGTTCGAATCAAACATGCTACAAGTTAAGACTAGATTTACAATGAACTTCCTTGTTCTTCCCATCTTTTTATGCAAAACTCAATGCTTGCTTAGACAAAGATGTCCGATTACTCAGTAAAAAATACTTAAAAATTATTTTATTTTATAATAATTAATTTTTTTAATACATATGAAGAAACATATAATTTTCTTACACAAGTCCATAAAAAGTAGACTCTTCTTTGATCCCAATAGAAAAAATCAGAAGTGCTTAAAGAAAAATTATTTATATTCTAGATTTAACTCTTTATTAAATTTTTTAATACTTAATCCCTCAATATCTCACAAATTTTTTGATCCATGCATTAAATTTTTTTTTTTTAAAAATACTTAGTTCAACTCGATTCTTAAGCATAATCGGGTATCTAAATACTAGATACTAACTTCTTTGAGGATTTAAAAAAAAATAAAAATTTTTATTATTTTTTTCTTAACTTAATCAATATTATCCTCAATGAAGAAGAAAAAATAAAAAATATAATAAAGAATATGAAAGAATACACCTGACTCAGTATGTATATGGTCCAACATGTGTCTTTAAAAATTTGGCTCTCCCTTCAATTTTATTTAAATTTTTTTAAAAAATAAACTAAAAAGATAATTTAGACTTAAGAAAACTAAATATTAGGTTGCCTCCTAATAAATGCTAAGTTTACCTTCTTCAGCCAGACACAAGGCAACTTACCTATCCTATATCAAATATTAGATTGATAAATTTTAATAGTTTTGGATTGACAATCTCAGAAAGATAGTTTGTAATCTCATTATTAATATATTTTTTTTTAATTTTTGGATAATAGTATGTGAACCCATTCTCAGATCCTTATTTCTCAAAAATTTCTCTTTTTGTTCTTCTAGAATACTTATGAATTAAATTTTTGTATTATGAGATAAGTTTGATGCAATGGATACTGGAAGGATATCTAAAGGTGGGTTTAATTCTGAAGATAAATTAATATGATCTTGTTTAAATAACTCTGTTGATACTTTGTTACATACCTATTGATTTTTGTAAGAAGAATCGGCTTCTAAGGATGAAGAAAACAAGATTTTAGGTTCATAGGTCTCAAGTAAATCATCTATTCTCTTCTTTCATTTATCAGTCTTATTTAAACTAGAACCAGCATCAGTATTAATTTTGAACTCAGGTTCTTCTATGTGGTTAGCTTCGGTATTAAATCTTTTTCTCTAAATTTTTATTTTAGCTAGCATCAGTACTAGCCTCTCTTACTTAGTCTTGGTATGGGTTCATAAGAATCCTATAACTTTTAAGTTTAAAAATTACTTTGGCATTCTCTAATTGGGGATTCCTAGGTGGAATATTATATTGATGATTTAGTCTAATGGTTTGTTGGACAATAGATGGATTGTTTATAAGAATCGGTTAGCTTGATAGTTGATCTAGTTCTCTCCTCATGTTAGACTTAGCTAATTATCTTATTTGAACTTCTAGCCTGATCATAGATTATTATTGAATTAAAATTAATTATTATTAAATTAAAATTAATTATTATAGTTGATTAAATCTATCATCAACTAAATTGGTCTGTTGAGGAGGTGGGTATGATGGCTGATTATCATGCAATGGCTGGATGGACTGACTAGGTTGATCTCTATTATAGATATAATTTTGATATTGGATTCGAGCCCAAGTCTATTGGGACATCCAAGAAAAATAAGAGTGGTTCCTCCAATATGGATTATATAAATTTGAAAAAGGATCATTCATCAGCTTGGAGTAGCCTTGTACAGCTTGAACTTGTTCTTAGATAAAAGGTAAAAATTATGCCGCCATGGGACATTCACTCATATGGTGGATTGGGCTAACACAGATTAAACAAATCTCTTGATAATTAGAGGGTGCTGTGAATTATACAGGAGATTATTGACTTAGGATTAGAACTTGATCTAATTTCTGGGCAAGAAGGTTCACTTTATTTGTCAAGTTTAAATTAATCTTAAAACTAGTTTCTAGATCATAGACTTTTGCCTACTTTTGGTAGAAGGATAACAAAGCATGGTTGATCAAGTTTTTACTCAAAGTTTCAAATAAGACATAGGCTTCATCCTCTCTTTTATTTATAAAGGCACCTCCACAGGATGCATCTACCATCTATCTATAATGATCTCCTAAACCCTCATAAAAAGCTTAAACTATTTGCCACTTAGACAGACCATGGTGTGAGCATTTTCTAAGAAGTTTCTTAAGTCTCTTTCATGACTCATGAATTTATTTTTTTGAAAGCTAAGTAAATCCAATGATAACTCATCTGATAGTGTTGATTCGGCCTATGGAATAAATTTTTTTAAGAAATTCACTTTGTAATTCAACCTAAGTTTGGATTGGTCTTTCTATTATGCCAAGCCAGTACTTGGCTTTATCTTTTAATAAAATAGAGAATAAAATTAGTCTAAGAACATAATTAGTTGGAATTTGAATCCTCACCATAGAGTAGATTTCTAAAAATTCATCCAGATCCTTATAAGAATCTTCATTAGTATTCCCATAGAAAGATGTGAGCATCTGAATTATGGTCGGCTTGATCTCATAATGGGTAGCATGAATATCAAGTAATTGGATACAAGCTGATGGGTTATAAGTAGAAGAAATAAAATATTTTTCATCTGCCTAGGTGATTTTCTAAAATTTTTAGGCATTTGGTTATTAAGTTTAATATGGTTCAGCCATTCAATTTTATGATTGAGTTCAACTAGATTAGAAAAAGCAATTTCCTACCATGCATGTATTAGTGCAATCCTAATGTATGATTCAAAATTTTTTTAAAATTTTTATTATTTTATTATTTTTTAAAAGTTTTTAAAATTTTTAAAATTTTTATTATTTTATTTATTTTATTATTATTATTATTATTAATTTAATTTAATTTTATTATTATTATTATTTTATTTTATTTTTTGAAAAAAAAAGAAGAGTTCTGAAGAAGAGATCCTAAGAAATCCTAGAGTTAAAAAGAGAGAGAAGAATTAATTTTAATTAGATTTAATATTGGTTAGTAATCAAGTTAGGCAAATAATCCTAACTAAGGATTGTCTTGGATCTAGACAGCTCCTAACTGCCAAGATTATCTTCAAGCCCTTCAAGCATAAGATCAACCACTCAACTAGCCATATAAGTATAAGATTGGTGAAAGTCTCTCCCATTGCTTGTCTTAAACATCAATTATGCTTGGTCAGGTAAGCTAATGGAACTAATTATAAACTGCCTTCCTTCAAGTCCAGTCGTTCCTCAACCACTTGCCTTAAATACCAGTCAAACTGACTAATCCTAACTCGATCCAACTTTTTGGATTTCTTATCCTAATAAGCTCGAGTTACCAAGGCCGATGTCTAATTAATTTTAATTTAAAGACTTCGATCAATGCAAAATGCTGGTTGATTATTTATGGATCAAGGAAGGATGATCAAATCTCCATCTTATCTTATTTAATGAGTATTGTTCTTAAGTTAATTTAAAAGATGAATATGCATAATCACTTTTAGATAAGGGGTTCTATGCAACTAAATTAGATGCATGAAACTTAATTGAACTTGAGAAGCTTACCTTATCTTCAGCGATCATCAAAAAAAATAAAAAAATAAAAATAAAACTAATATGATGAATGCTCTAAGCAGTTAGAATTTCTACTCTTATCATGATATTTTTAATTAAATTTAAGTAGATAATTTTTAATTAATTTAAAATAAAATAATAATAATAATAATAATAAAATTTAGGATTTATGATTGATCTTACCAAATAGGATTGGAAGCTTCCTTCTTGCCCTAATATTTTTTATTTTTTTTATTTTTTATCTATAAAATAAATAAAAAAAGTTAGTAAAAAAAGAAATTAAAAATTTATTTATAATTTATTTTATAAAAAATAAAAAAAAATTATACTCATACCATCCCCAGTAACAGTGCTAAAAACTTGATAAGAGCACGATGTTATTGTTAAAAAATTATATTTATCAGTTTAATTTTGACTTCTTAAATAATTTAAAAATAAGTAGAAAGTAGTGAGTTGGATCGAATCCATAGAAAAGATAGTATTTTAATTTTTTAAATTTTTATTTTTTATAAAAAAAATTATAAAAAAAAATAAAATTAAAAAATAAAATTATAAATAAAAAGTAAAAATTAAATAATGTAGAAAATTAAACTTGATACTAAGATCTACTAATTAGATCCTAGCATCTACTTATAATGAAAATAAAGAATAATAATTAAATTTATAATAAAAATAAAGTGCATGAAATTTAAAAAGCAAAAAAATAAATTTTATATTAATTAAAATTTAATTCAAAATTTTAAATAGATAAAATTAAAATAATAATAAAAATTAAAATAGACTGATCTTTGATCTTGGATCGACGTTGACGTTGAGATGGTGTAGAAGTCAGCTCTTCATCTCGGCACCGTCTATCTCGAAGCATCCACAAATCTAAGCATCCCTCTAACCTGTAGCATCACCTTCTCATGATCGAAGATGCTTTAATTTGATGGCCTGAGATCTTATTTATAGGTGTTGGAGAGGAGAAATAAGTGCTATCAGCTAATATGGGACTAAGATAGTGTTTGATCGGCAAAATATGGAGAAATATAAGTGAAAATCGAATTAAAATAGCCCCTGGACGAATTCAATTGAGTTTCCTAAATTCTAGCCATTAGATCTTAATCAAATGGTCCAAAAATCATCAAAAATCATGTTTAATAAGCCAAAATCTAGTCAGAATTAATGTGGATTGTTGGATCAAGTTAATCTAGAGAAGATCGGGCTGTTGGATCATCGCTGAGTATTTAAATCACCATCGGGTTTTATATCAGCCATCCAATCAATGTTTGGAGTGCGTGCTACCATCGGATCGCACAGATGGGCTGAAGGATTTTCGAATCAAAGAAGGAAATAACACTAGCTGTTGGATCAAGATATGGGTGAAATCTGGCCATTGGATTAAGCATTGGAGCATTTGGAGCTATCGGATTGTGCATAGGGAGAGCTGGAAAATCGAATAAAAATAGAAAAATGTCCCTACCATCCAATCTTGACTGCAAACAACCACAACCATAGGATGATGCAATTACTATTCATGTGGACTATATAGACCGAGTGTATCGCAGACCACAACCATTCACCGCATTCCTTGACATATGAAATTACCATTTTACCCCTAAACGCTGCGTAAGAATTTTTTTGAACCTTTTAAGGATCTTGTTCCATCATGTGGCAGCTTGTGATTCGCTACCTTCTGTGGAGCTGGCGGTCCACGCCTGGATTCGTAGATCGATAGGTCAACTTTAGTGGCTGAGCTAGCTTGGATGGCGCATCAACTGAGGTGGGACATGCCGACTGAGCGGGTTTCAATTGCTTGGCTAGGCATGCCAGCTTGACTGGATGAGCCGGTTGAGCCAAATTAATTTTTTTTAATTTTTTTTTAAAAATTTATATCTAGTCCATTTTAACTCTGATTTGCTCTAAACTTATTTCGTTGCGATCAAAAAAATGAGTACTTTTTATTAATAAATATATTTTCTAAAAATAATGAATAAAATATTTAATTTTTAAAAATAAAAATAAATAAATTAATAAATTAATATTTTTATTGGTGCATTTATTGTAATTATCAGCTTTCATTTTCTCTTTCTTGATTTTTGAATTTTCATAAGCTTCTCATCTTAATTTCTCTAATTTAGTCAATTGTAACAGCCTGTTAGAATCAGCTTGATTTATATCAAA
Organism: Cocos nucifera; assembly: GCA_006176705.1. NCBI lineage: Eukaryota > Viridiplantae > Streptophyta > Magnoliopsida > Arecales > Arecaceae > Cocos > Cocos nucifera. The sequence continues at coordinate 1,127,225 of QRFJ01000110.1, read as the reverse complement.
GTTTAACTGCTTTATTGCCCAATATGCTTTATGTTCAAGTTCTACTGGAATGTGACATACTTTTTCATAGATCAATCTATAGAGAGATATTCTAGTATGGATTTTATAAGCTGTCCTATAGGCCCATAATGCATTATCTAATCGATCTGACTAATCTTTTTGATTAGGCTTAATAGTCTTTTGTAAGATATTCTTAATTTTTCTATTAGATACTTCTACTTGGCCACTTATTTGTAGATAGTATGGTATAGCTATCTTATGTGTCATCCCATATTTTCATAATAGCATTCGAAACTGGTAGTTTGTGAAGTGGGTACCTCTATCGCTAATGATAGCACGTGGAAATATGAACCTAGAAAAAATATTCTTTTAAATAAATTTTAACACTACTTTATGATCATTGATTCGTGTTGCCATTGCTTCAATCCATATAGAAACATAATCGACAGCTATCAAAATATATTCAAAACCATTAAAGGGTGGAAAAGGTCCTATAAAATCAATTTCCTAAATATCAAAAATTTCAACTACCAAGATCGGATTCAAAGGTACCATATCTTTTTTTGAAATATTTTCTAAGGCTTGACACTGAAGACATTCTTGACTAAAAATATAGGCATCCTTAAATAATATTAAAAACCTTTAATACTTTCTGTATTCTTCTTTTGAAATATTTTCTAAGGCTTGACACTGAAGACATTCTTGACTAAAAATATAGGCATCCTTAAATAATATAGGCCAGTAAAAACCACTTTATAGTACTTTGGCTGTAGTTTTTCTTCTAGAAAAATGACCTCCGCATTGCTTCAATCCATATAGAAACATAATCGACAGCTATCAAAATATATTCAAAACCATTAGAGGGTGGAAAAGGTCCTATAAAATCAATTTCCCAAATATCAAAAATTTCAACTACCAAGATCGGGTTCAAAGGTATCATATCTTTTTTTGAAATATTTTCTAAGGCTTGACACTTAAGACATTCTTGACTAAAAATATAGGCATCCTTAAATAATATAGGCCAGTAAAAACCACTTTATAGTACTTTGGCTGTAGTTTTTCTTCTAGAAAAATGACCTCCGCAAGCAAGAGTATGACAGAATTGTAAGATACTCAGCTGTTTAGACTTAGGAACACATCTATGAATGATCTGGTCGGTATAAATTCTAAAAAGTTTAGGATCTTTTCAAAAATAGTATTTAATTTAAGCAAAAAATTGATCCTTTTCATTCTTATACTAGCCATCAGGAATTTATCGTACTACTAAGTAATTGACAATATTTGCAAACCAAGAGGCCTTTGCTTGTGAAACTGCTAACAATTGCTCATCTGAAAAAAATTCTATGATTAATGTAGGTTCACTATCTTTAACTAGAATTCTAGAAAGATAGTCTGCTACAATATTTTCAGATCACTTCTTATCTTGAATTTCTATATAAAATTCTTGTAGCAATAAAATTCATCTAATCAATCATGGTTTAGTATTTTTCTTTGAGAGCAGATATCTCAAAGCTAAATGATCTAAATAAATCATGATTTTTGATCCTAATAGGTATGATCTAAATTTTTCTAGGACAAACACTACAGCTAGTAACTCTTTTTTAGTTATGATATATTTATTTGAGCTTCATTCAGAGTTCTACTAGTATAATAGATCACTATGGGACATTTATTTACCTTTTGGCCCAGGACAGCTCCTATGGCAAAGTCTGAAGTATCACACATAATTTCAAAATATAGTGACCAATTTGAAAGTTGAATGATTGGAGCTTTGGTGTCAGCTTTGTCAAGAATTCATAAGCTTTAAGACAATCTTTATCAAAGTTAAAAGGAACATCCTTAGCTAATAGATTGCATAAAGGATGAGAAATCTTAGAAAAATCTTTGATGAAGTGATGATAGAATCCTACATGGCCAAGAAAGGATCGAATTTGTTTGACAGAAGTAGGTGGAGGTAATTTAAAAATTAAGTCAACTTTTACTTTATCAACCTCAATCCCTTTCTTAGATACTATATGTCCTAGCATAATCCCTTCTTGAACCATGAAGTGGCTATTTTTCCAACTTAAAACTAAATTAGCCTCAATACATCGTTACAATATTCTCTTCAAATTATTGAGGCAACTCTCAAAAGATTTTCCAAAGACTAAAAAAATCATTCATGAATATTTTCAAGAAACCTCCTATCATATCCGAAAATATTAACATCATGCACCTTTGAAAGATCGTAGGTACATTACACAATTCAAAAGACATTCTATGAAAAGTAAATATTCCATAGAGATATGTGAAGGTGGTCTTTTCTTAATCTTCTAGGTAGATTGCTACCTGATTATATCCTAAGTATCCATCTAGAAAATAAAAATATTGTTGGCCAGCTAGTCTCTCCAGGATTTGGCCAATAAAGGATAATGGAAAGTGATCTTTTCGGATGGCTGTATTGAGTTTTTTATAATCTATACAGACACGCCATCCAATGAAAAGTCGTGTTAGTACTAGGTCCCCATAGTCAGTACGGACAATCGTGAGTCCAGATTTTTTTGAAATAACTTGTGTAGGACTCATCCAGTGGCTGTCAAAGATAGGATAAATGATATCCACATCTTACCATTTAACTACTTCTTTCTTGACTACTTCTTGCATATTAGGGTTGAGCCGTCTTTGCATTTCAAGAGTTGGTTCGATACTATCTTCAGTTTAAATATGGTGCACATATATTGATGGACTAATAATGCCTTTTAAATTGATGACGGTCCAATCTATAATCTTCTTATATGTTTTCAAAACATCTACTACTTGGTCTTCCTGTTCAGGAGTTAGGTTAGAAGCAATGATCACTAGCAGGATTTTCTCTGATCTTAGAAATTCATACTTAAGTGATTCGGGCAAAGGCTTTAGTTCAAGTTGTGGTGGGCCGGAATTGAAGGACATAATTGTTCAATTTTTTGCTAAGATAAGGGCTCAATTTTCATTGACTAAGATAATGTATATGATGGATGAGGTGAATCAAGCATGACATTCACCTCATGATGTGGAATTTCTTTGACAAGTTTATTCAGAAGATCATTCTTGAGTAAATCTAAAAAAGAATCAAATTTAACTATTTCATCTATTTAATTGATTACAAAGCAGTCTTTCTCCTCTTGAGTGTACTTAGAGGCATTAAAAATATTTATTCTTATTTTTTGATCTCCAAAAGAAATATCCATGGCTCCTATCTTATAATTGATATTGGCATTGACGGTAACTAGGAATGGATGATCTAGAATTATGGGATTTTGGTTCATCTCTTAGGATGGTTCCAAGTCAAATATGAGGAAGTCTACTGAAAAATAATATTTATCTGCTCTAATCAAAACATCCTCAATTAAACTACATGGTGCTTTTATAGATCTATCGGCTAATTATAAAATAATCGATGTCGGTTTAAGTTCTCCTATCCCAAATTTTTCATAAACTGAGGTTGGAAGTAGGTTCACACTAGCTCCTAAGTTTAATAATGCTCGATTAAAGGTTATGCCTCCTATAACACATGAAATTAATGGAGCACTAGGATCTTTCATTTTTTGAGACAATGGGTCTAACAGGACTGCACTTACATCCTTAAACAATATAATTCTTTTAGTTTGTAGCTCACGCTTTTGAGTACAAAGTTCTTCAAAAAATTTAGCATAGGCTGGGACATGTTGAATTACATCAAGGAGGGATAAATTAATATGTATTTATTTAAATAGTTCTATTAACTCCTTGTTATGTGCTTCTTGCTTTTTATAGGAAGAGCTTACTTCTAAGACTTGAGAGAACGAGGCTTTGGATTTATATGTCTCAGATAATTCGTTTATTCTCCTCTTTTCTTTATTTATCTCATTAGAACTAGTATCAGTACTAGTTCTGGGCTCAGGTTCTTCTATGTGGTTAGCTTCAATACTAACCTCTGCTTCTAAATTTTCTTCTTGGCTAGCATCAATACTAGTCTCTATCACCTGGTCTTGGTATGGGTTCTTAAGAATCCTACCACTTCGAAGTTCAGAAATTACTATGACATTCTCTAATTAGGGATTCTTAGGTGGAATGATGGATTGATGACTGAATCCTGGTGGTTGATGGATATTGGGTGGATTATTTTTAGGATTTACAATCGATTGGCTTGGTAACTGACCTAGTTCTTTCCTTATACTAGACTCAGCTAATTATCCTATTTAAGCTTCTAGCCTGACGATGGATTGTTATTGATTCATAATCTATTATTATTGCGATAATATTAATTATTGCAGCTGGTTAAATCTATCATCAGTTAGATTGGTCTATTGAGGAGGTAGATATGAGGGCTGATTATAATACAGTGGCTGAAAAGACTGATTAGGCTGACATCTATTATAGGCATAGTTCTAGTATTGGGGTCTATTCTGATAATTTTGCACTAGTGGAGTTTGGATCTGAGCCTGAGTCTATTATGATTTTCAAGAAAAATTAGGATGGTTTCTCCAGCATCGATTATATGTGTTTGAAAATAGGTCATTGACCAGTTTGGAGTAACCTTGAGCAACTTGAACTTGTTCTTGGATGAAGGATGGGAACTGTGCAGTTATGGGACATTCACTTACACTATGGGTTGAGCTAGTATAAATAAAATAAATCTCCTGATAATTAGAAGGTGGTGTGTATTGTACAGAAGATTGTTGACCTAGGTCTAGAAATTGATTTAATTTTTGGACAAGAAGATCGATTTTATTTACTAGGTTCATATCAGCCTTAGAGCTTGGTTTTGGATTTTTGATTTCATACATTCCTGCCCATTTTTGATGGAAAATTGATCTTTCATAAGAGGATAATGAAGCATGGCTAATCAAATTTTCACTTAAAGTTTTAAATAAGGTATAAGCTTCATCCTCACTTTTGCTCATAAATGCACCTCCACAGGATGCATTTGCCATTATCTATATTATTCTCCTAAACTTTTATAGAAAGCTTGGATGATTTGCCACTTAGATAGATCATGGTATGGACATTTTCTAAGAAGTTTCTTAAGTCTTTCCCATGATTCGTGTATTTATTCCCCTGAAAGTTGAGCAAATATGGTGATAGCTTACCTCATAGTATTGATTCGACTTATGAGATAAAATTTCTTAAGAAATTCATGTTGCATCTCTGCCCATGTTTGAATTGATTTTTCTATTATGCCAAGCCAGTACTTGGCTTTATCTTTTAATGAGAAAGAAAATAAGATCAGTCTAAAGGCATCATCAGATAAATTCTAAATTTTTACCATATAGTAGATTTCTAGGAATTGATGCAGATGCTTGCAAGGATCTTCATTAGTTTTCCATAGAAAAATGGGAGCACCTGAATTGTGGTCGACTTGATTTCATAATGGCTAGTAGGGATATCATCAGGTAATTAGATACAAGTTAATGGGTTATAGCTAGAAGGAATAAAGTATTCCTTCATCTATCTAGGTGGTTCTTCATTATTTTCAGCCATTTGATTTTTAGGTTTTACATAAATCAGTCATTCAATTTTGAAATTTGGTTTAACTAGGTTAGGTAATAGTGATCTCCTACTGTACATGTACAAGTACAACCTTAATGTGTGATTCAATTTTTTTAAAATATTTTTTTTTAATTTTTTTAGAGAGAAGAAAAGAGAAGAGAAAGAAGAGAATTCTAAGGAAGAGTCTTAAGGAGTCCTAAATCTAGAGATGATAGAAAAAAATTAATTATATTGATGTTTGATGTTAATTAGCAAAGAAGTTAGGCAAGCAATCATAACTAAGGGTTATCTTAGATCTAGACAGCTCCTAACTGTCAAGGTCACTTTCAAGCCCTCCAAATAAAGAATCAGTCAATCAACTGGTCAGGTAAGTATAAGGTTGGTGGGAGTCCTTTCGTTGTTTGCCTTAGACATCAATTATGCTTGGCTAGGCAAGCTAACAGAACTAATTAATTAACCACTTTCTTTCGAGACGTGATCCCTGAACCACTTTTTTTAGACACCAGTTGAGTTGACCAACCTTAATTCGATCCAACTCTTAGAATTTTTTATCCTATTGAGCTCGAGTTCCTAGGACTGATGTCTAATTGATTTTAATTTAGAGGCTTAGGTCAATGATGGATGCTGGTTGGTTGTTTGTGGACCAAAGAAGGATGATTAAATCTTTATCTTATCTTATTTAATTAAGTTGTACCCTTAATTTAATTTAATATGAATATATATATAAAAAATTTTCAAGCAAGGGGTTCTATGCAATTTAAACTAGATGCATGCAACTAATTGAATTTTGAAAAACTTACCTTGCCTCCAGCGATCACCAATAAAAGTAAAAATAAAAATAAAATTAATATGATGGATGCTCTAAGCAATTAGAATTTTTACTCTTATCATGATATTTTTAATTAGATTTAAATGGATAATTTATAATTAATTTAAAAATAAAATAAATAAAAAAAATTAGGATTCAGGATTGATCTCACCAAATAGGATTGAAAGTTTTCTCCTTATCCTAATCTTTTTATTCTTTTTTTATTTATAAAATAAATAAAAATTAGTAAATAGTAATAAAAAGAAAAGTCAAGCTTTCTTAGCAATGGTGCCAAAAACTTGATAGATCGCAATATCATTATTAAAATATTATAATTATTAGTTTAATTTTAACTTTTTAAAAATAATTTAAAGTGCATAGATAGTAGCAAGTCAGGTTGAATCCATAGAAAGGCAATGATTTTATTTTAAAATCTTTGATTTTTTTTTGAAAATAAAATAAAAAGAGTTTGAAATTAAAATTTAAGTCAAAAAATAAAGTTGCAGAAATTAAATGATGCAGAAGAATTAAACTTTGATATTAAGATCTACTATTTAGATCTTAGCATCTACTTGTGAAGAAATTAAAAAATAATTAAAATAAAGTAACAAAATTTAAAGAGCAAGAAATTAAAGAACAGAAATTAAAAGAGCAATAAACTAAATTTTATATTTAAAATTAAAACTTAGAATTCAAATACAATAATTATAAAAAAAATAAAAATTAAAAAAAACTCTTAATCTCATATCAGTAGCGGCATGGAGATGGCATAGTAGTCTGTCTCTTCCTCTCGGTATCGTCTACCTCAAAGTAACCTTCAGCCAAAACCTGACTCCCATCCTATATCGTAGCTTCTCCTGGATCAGATGTCTCAACTTTGAGATTCTGAGGTCTTTAAATAGGTGTTGAAAGATTGGAAACTATTCTGCTAGGCAATGTGGGATTAAAGTTTCGTATAGATCCTTATTTATGAAGAAATTCGAGTAAAAATTGGCTTAAAACTCTACCTAGATGAATTTTGGTGAGTCCCATAAGTTTTGGCCATCAGATCTTGATCAAATGATCCAAAAAATATCAAAAATAGATGTATAATAGCCCAGATCAAGTTAGAATTAATTATGACCATTGGATCATGCTTGATGGAGGATTTTCAGCTATTGGATCATTGCTGGATGCCTTAATCTTTGTCGGAAGCTTCCAAGGCCGTCGGATCGTCACCTGGCGCGAGCACTGCCGTCGGATCGTCGTTGGGTGTGAGCTGAAAATTGAATCAAACTTAAAAAAAGCCATAACCATCCAATCTTAATTGGCAGCATCTTGGACCATTTGATTGCACACTTATTGTTCCCATGGACCACGTGGGTCGGATATGCCCTAGACCGCAACCAATCACCGCGCATCTTGACCTGTGAAATTATATATGAAACTGCCTCTATATGCCACGTGAGAATTTCTGTAAATCCTTTAAGGATCTTGATCCACCACATGGCAGCATATGATTCATTGCCTTCTACTGAGCTAGCTATGGTCTACTGTAGACCACGTAGTTTGTCGACGTCATGGTGACGTTAATGCTGGAGGGGAATTGGGCTGGCGGGTTGGCTGTGTGCATGAGCTTTGGGCTTGGCAGGCCGGCTTCTCTGGCTGGGCCGACTTGCTGGCACACTAGCTAAGCTTGCTGGGCTAAGCCGCCTGAGTCAATTTAATTTTTTATTTTATTTTTATTTTTATTTTTATTTTTTTATTTTTTAAAAAATTCATATTGGATTCATTTTAACTCTGATTTACTTCAAATTTATTTCATTATGATCAGAAAAATAAGATCTTTTATCAATAAATTATTTTTATATTAAATTAATAAAAATATTAATTTTTAAAAATAAATATAAATTAATTAATAAATTAATATTTTTATTAATAAATTTATGATACTTATTAAGTGCCCCTCTAGCCGAAGAACCTTGAGGCTTTCGGGATACTCTTTCTTCACAATGCTCCCTGTCAGAAGTTCTAGGCCTCTTGCTCGACCTTCTATTGGAATCCTTTGGAGAGTGAATCTCAGATGCTGAGCACCCTCTCCCTCTAAAGCTAGTCTCTCTTCAAATGAAAGATAATTCCCTAGGAGCTCTGCGACAGTCCTTAGGATTTTAGCAGCAGTTGGGGGAGGAGGAGCTACTTGAGAAGTTTCCACTAGCACATCAACTAAAAGAAGGCTTGAGGCAGGGATCGCCTCCTCGACCTCAGCAGATCCTACTGGCACCACAAACTCGGCCATTTTTGTGACTTCTGTCATCCCCACAATAGAGTCCCTTGCAACGACCTTCACTGGAGAAGTTAACAAAGCTGTTCCCACAATAGCCTCAATAGTCATATCTGCCAGTGCGGTCATGATCCTTGTTGCTAGGTCTATCGAATTATCCCTGACCTCCAACGCATATTATTTACTGATTCACTTATGGACAGAAGATTTTTATCCTTCCTATTCCCCAAATCGGGAAGAGGAGCAACCAGAGGAATAGCACTCGAAACCCTAGCAACAAAATTTTTGGAAGCTCGGGACCAAGTAGATAAAGCCCTAGCTTACTTCTTTCGGGCCGAAGATGCTTGCAGCTTCCTCGCCAAAGTGGGATCATTTAGCCCTTGAAACCCGAGAAGGAAACTCTAAGTGGGAAAGCAAAAAATGCTACTATTGCAACCGTTCCTCTTCCGTGCACCTCTAAGGTGTATTTAAAAGAAAGAAGATAATAATGTATCTCTTAAATTATTTCTTAAATTATTGCAATCGATGAAGACAAAAGGACATCTGTTAAATTATTTCTTCAAGAGAACCAATGGTCGAAGGGTCTCCTCGATCTTGACTACTTTTGCATTGCGAGATAATGTCGTCAGTCATTAAATACCAAAGACATCGTTAGAAGTGAAAAAAACATGTCATCTAATCCGAGGTGTTCTTAAAGAGTAATCCTTTCGCCTGATCCTCAGATTCAGTACTGGGGGGTAGTATTATGGTGGTAACATAAACACTTCGAATCGGTCAAGTTGATGCTCAAACCATCTCGGATCAGCATAAAGATATTAGTATGTCGAGGCAAAGATGGCTTTCTATATGTCCACCGACCTGAAGAGCTAGCCAAAGCATGCCTCCGAATCGATCTCTTGACACTAGTTCATCCAGCACATAAAACTTTAAAATCACCTCGGATGAACAGCCTTTCGACGCACCCAAGATTCCTCTCCAGAATAAGTGGTGGACCAGCTGTAGTCCAGCCACGATCAAACTATTTCCTGCTCCATTTAAACTACTTATGGGAGCAGATAATTAAGGTATTTCAACCATGCCAGAATCAGCATTTCCATTCTAGAAGAACGGTCTTAATCTCGAAATAATATAATTAGTGGCCCAAAATCAGCAGAATAGCATAACATCCATGAGACGTTTTCTCTACAAATATCTTAAGTTCCGAGAATTTAGGTAAGCAAAAAATTTCTCTTAAAGAATTCGTTGTTGCTTATTCATTCTCTGCTGATTTAAGTGTCGGAGGATTCTCATCGGAGTCAAATCCTTCAGCTCGAACTTTATTTTGTAGGTCACTCCAGAACTCCTACACAAGATCAACTGCTCCACTCTCGAAGCATATAATTTTAATGAACAATATGGTATAGGGCTGCTTTGGCAAATTCTTCGTACAATTTGATATTATGAAGGGCATTGACAGATTCTGGTAGCAAGTTGAATAGCTGGGCACTCCATGTTAGCCCATTAGGTGCAGAATAACCTTTCATCCAGAGCCGATGACTTTGGCAACTAGGCTTAGAACTGTTACAACTGTCATGACCCACCCGCGCGGGCATGTCTAGCTCCAGCCAACTCCTTGGACGGTAGACTCACATGTGCAGAAATGCATAGGCATACACGTGCATCCATAATGGTATTTAGACTTGGCTCCAAAGAATTATAATTTACTCACAATACCTTCCACTATCTTCAGATTAGATGTGCCAATATCTTTCGAACTCTGAGATGTACTTGTTACATAAATAAACCAATATCTTGTTTTATCCTTTTAGATGTCAATGGAATGAAATGGCTCTTTGCCGACAAGTTAGATGAGCGAACGAACTTGGACGATAGAACATCCAGACAACAGAACAAGCTCCAAACTTAAGAACAAGAGTTCTGCCCACAAACTATATTTGATAGATATGACCGCTAGAACTGGTTCATTTTAGATCATCAACATCTAGGATGACTTCCCCTATTTTTGGTAGAAGGATGTGAATTTAAATTACAGAGTATTGATCTCTGCGGTCTAATTGGTTTCCCATAACATAAGCCTGTTTTCATAATGCCATGTCAACTTCCATACCTTGTCTAGTCCCTATTGGTATCAATCGAAGGACCTCTTCTTCCATATCTGCTGCATCAAACTTCATATAAAATGGGTCAATATGGAAGTTATAAACCATCATGCTGGTTTGGGACAGTAATTTGTCATTATTTTAACTGGTGTACCAGTAATTACATACTTAAAAGTAGTGTGATAGCATCGATGCATCAAAATCTCCTATAAAAGTCGTAACAAAAGAGATGTATGTTTTATGGGCAACTCCACTTGAATGGCAGTCTTCCAATGGTTGCTGCAGCTATGATTACTAATCTTTCCAAATTGGAGGCCGGAGGCAAGAGGCCAAATGAAATACTGGATTCATGCAAACTTGCTGAATAACTAAACAATTACAGCATGTCAAACTCTAATTCTTTGTTCTTTATGTGTATTATTGTGGTATACTGCTAAGCGTTATGTTGTTGCTTGAAATTATTTGCTTTGAAAGCGGAGTGATTGGTCTTATGCAGGAATGTTGGAGTGACTTGCAAAATAGAGTCCAAGCCGGATGACCCTCCGACGTTCAAGTCAGCAGAGAGCAGAAGAGCAACAATAAATTTTCTGAGAGAATTTTTTGTACTTACCTGGATCTTTGGAATTTATGATATTTATAGAGAAGATGCCTTACAGATATTGCATTATTCTGCTAATTTTGGACTGCTAACCATGTCGTTCCGGTATTATGGCCGCTTTCTTAAAATAAGACCGTTACTAGCATGATCTGGATGCCTAATCTATCCTCACAAGATTAGACAAAGTGGGTAATAGTTTGATTATGGCTGGATTACATCTGAATCATTATTTATCCTTAAGTAAAACTGCCAAGTATGCTGAAGAACTGTTCATCCGAGATGACTTAGAAGGTTTGAGTGTTAGATGAACTATTATTGGAAGAAACAGCTCAAAAGCATACCTCGATTCGTCCTTCGGGTCACTAGTTTGGTTGCTCTAAGGTATTTACGTTACTACCGTAACATTACCCTCCTAGTGCTGAGTCTGAGAATCAGATAAAAGGACTATTTTCAAATAATGCCTCGGATCGAGTAACGTACGCTTTTACTTTTGGCATTTAATAAATGATGACGTTAGCTTGCAGGCTATCGAAAATGACCGTGATTGTGGGGAACTACTTGGCTATTGGTTCTTTTGAGAAGTTAATTCAAAAGACACCTTTTTGTATTCACCTTTTTTTTCTTTTAAATCTATCCAAAAGGTGAGCGAAGGAGACAACTATGATAACAACGCTTACTATTTTCTCCATTTAGAACTTTCTTTGTGAGTTTTGAAGGTGAGATGGATCCTACGTTGGTAAGGATGTTACAATTATCATTGACCCGAAGAAGATAGGTTATGGCACTATCTGCTCATTCTTCAATTTCTAGGGGTACTGCCATCGAGGCTTCAAGCGTTGCTCCCTCAATCGTGCTTCCCTCTGCTCCAACAAATACGATAGGTGAAAATCCCCTTTTGGCAAATGAACCGACGAACTCAACGGTGGAAGCCGTGGATAGACTAGTGAATTCGGTGGTGAGAGCTGCCATAGAAGTAGCTTTGTCGATTCCTCCAGTGGAAATTCTTACAGAGGGATGCCTAGCAGGGAAAGCTTCTACAGAGGGTCTTCCTATGGGGATGACAAAGGTCATGGAGATGGCTAAGCCTTTCAAATTGGCCGGGATAATCAAAATCGTAGACCTGCTGGAATAAGCGATTTCTGTCTCTAATCTTCCTTCGATCGAAACTCAGGTGGAGGTTTCGCAACCGACCCCTCTTCCATCCGCTACGGAGATTCTTAGAACTATAGTGGAGTTCTTAGAGAGCCACCTCCTGTTTGAGGAGAGGCGAGCTTTGGAGGGAGAAGGTGCTCAGTGTCGAATGGCGCGTGCCTTTAGGTCTTTAGTTTTGATTGGTTATTATTTGATCAATTTTGCCGGGATCACACTACAAGAATTCAGATTATTAGCGACGGTGAATTGCCATCGCTAATAGTCCAGATGTCATCACTAATAAGCTTGCCATCGCTAATACGGTTGCAAAACCTAATCTAAAAAATTTTTATCACTAATTATCATTATTGGCGATGGCAAAAATCACCATCACTAATAACAATATTAGCGATGATTTTTGCAATAGAAAAATTTTATTTCTAATAATTTTTAATGTTTAAATTATTTTGCTTAAAAAATATTAGCAATGGCAATATTGTGGCTAATGCCGTCGTTAATAATTAATAGTGACATAAAATTCCATCTCTAATGCCATCTCTAATAATTATAAATTTTTAAATTAAAATAAAATAAAATATTTTAAGAAATATTAGCGATGGCTATTTGGTGGCTAATGCCGGTTCTAATAATTATTAGCAACCAAATCTGCCATCGCTAATGCAGTCGCTTATATTTTATAATTTTTTAAATCAAATAAAAAAATTAATTTGAAGAATTATTAGGATGAAACTTTCATCTTTAAAGCCATCGCTAATAGTTATTAGCAATGGCAATTGCCATTGCTAATACCGATGCTAATAGCTAATTTATATTTTTTTAAAATAATAATAATTTCTAAAACCTATCTTAATTAACCATAATAAATTATGATTCATAATTAATTAAAATCCAAGAATAATCCAATAATTAAAAATAAAAAAACTAATTTTATTTTATTAAAAATATAAATTATATAATTTTTTTATAATTAGTATCAAAAAAAATGTAATACATAAAAAAAATCAGGTTCGATTCTTGTCATCACCCACCTTTTTCTCCTTGTGCTCCTCTCCAACAGTTGGCGGATGAGAGCTGAATGTCTTAACATCCTGTAATGAAAAAAGTAAAATAATATTAGTAAGTTTTGATATTGAGACGTATCTTTCAATACAATGGCGTATCTTTCGATACACTACTCCTATTTTTGAATAGATTATTTTTACACATTTGATTTGATGATATGGAACTATAGACACCTCTGGTCCATCGATTGGATGGTTAGATTGAATTTTTAGCTGCTAGATTTTCTTTTCGAACTAAAATCTAAATATACGAATTGCTTCTAAATATAAAAATTTAAAATAAGTAAAAAATTTAATAATATAATTATCCGATATGATGGCTGGGACGACGAGCCTAGCTAGTCGAGCAGCAACGGATCTTGGAGAAGCTTCATGACCATATCACGGATGACATCTAGGAAGTCTTGAGATCGCTGGCTCAGAAGCCTCTACATGACCTCCTCCATATGCGCATCACTCTAGGTATGGGACGTTGAGGCCTGTGAGGATGCTGAAGGATATCGAGATGGTGGAGGATCAAAGCTGTAGCCGAATCTTTTGACTCGATTCCTACTCACCCCTAGTGGCGCTGAGCCATCTCTTAAGATCAAGAGGAACTAAGAAGATGGGTCATTACCGTAAATCTCAGTAACATGCTCTGTATAACGCATCTGTATAGTTCAAAAATACATTAATTCTAATATAAAAATCAAATCCTATAATAACTTAATTATTAAATAAAGTTTAAAATTCTTACCACGATATGCCGTGATGTAGAATCTAAATAGTCACCAATCCTCCTAGACTAGTGTGTGGCCCACCATAACTGCAGCTAGTCTAGTGGATGATCCAGATTCCATGTCTATAATAAATAAATAATAAATTTAAATTAATTAAAATATGTATATAAAAATTTTTACCATTCTGATGAAGAGTTTTGATATTGATTTCTTATCAGTCTATCAGCCATAATATGTATGCCGACCGAGCCGCTCGTATGCCTGATCGAATTCTACTAGGTGGTCTAATTCTGTCGGACCCTCTACCGCCTACCAAAGTACTCCTCACTACTTCACTGGTCACAGTGGGCCTGCCACATGTCCACCTGCATCTAGTGATCGGTGAAAGACCTCCGATCCGATGGTGATTAAAAACTAAAGTGCTGGATGGCGGACTATCTGAGGATGTAGAAGCCATCTTGAAGCCTTCGTATGGCTACCTCCTCATTCTGAGGAGTCTCGAATCGGTAATACTCCTGTAAGATAGAAGCAAGCATGTATCAATATGTAATTAAAATACCAGCGTATCAAAAATTTAAAAATTAAACTAGTTTTGACTTACCAGAAATATCTCCCAAGCTACATCACGAGCTCCCGATGGCCAACTCAAGAAATCATTCATCAGGTCTGACATCAATTGACGTATGATCTCGATAATAATATGAGATGTTGAAGGCTCTCTGAATGTACTGCAAAATTGATTTTGAAGAATAAATATTAACTCTAAAATTACTACATTCTAAACATGTTAATTGAGGATGTAGTACTTACGAGCGGCTCTGAATATGGATGAGCTACCTATCCTCCGACCTAGTCGGAGGTGTCACGAGCCGGACAGGTCTTCGACCATGGTGTTGTGTCTGAGAGCCGATAACCACTACTGCATGGGACTGTGGGATCACTAGTGACCTCCTGTCCTCCAAACTTGAGCACAAAACATCTAATACAAAGAATGTTATACTAGTTAACAAATAAAAAAATAATATAAATAAGAATATATAAAGTATTAGAGCTTACCGTCCGATGTGAGATGTGCAAAACTATGAGAACTGGCAATGTGATCGCTTTCTCCTCGAGAGCTCTATCCTCGACTGGCGTGGCTCCGACCTCTCGAAGACGTGATATATACTCTCTAAAAATAAAAAAAAAAAAGATTCACCAAATTAGTTATATAATTATAGATAGCAATGCAAGGTTTAAAATGATGTAAGATAGCTAATTAAAATGATTCAAAAATTATATACTTAGCACTACTCATTAGCCTTTTGAAATATTTGGTATCCTTCAGAATCCTCTTCTTCTTCTTCCTCTTCTTCCAGCTCTTCCTCTTCTTCTTCTTCTTAGGGAGGATTGTATTTTAAAATAATCTCAATTGGATCTACCTCCTTATATTGGCTATCTTCACGTAGGAGTATTCTCGGAGCATCCAATTACACCTCATTGAAGGATTGATGAACTCCTACTATCTCATCCTCTTAAAAGCATTCTGATAATTGGGACTGTTCTTCTTTTTCTTCGAGCACATAATGAACGGCTAGAGACTTAATTTTACATACAGCTCATCAATCTTTTCTTCCTCTTTTTCTTGATAAAAAAGGAGTATAATACACTTGAGCAGCTAGTACAAATGGTTCATTGATATAAGCTTTTGATCTATGTTTGATCTCAATAAGCCTGTGCTGTGGATCAACCTTCATACCATTATTGGTATCAAACCATTGGCACTTAAATAGAATGACACTATTACCTCTAATGTAGCTCATCTTAATCACTTCTTCAAGGATTCCATAGTAGTCACTCTCTGGCTTATCTTTCCACCAGCTATCTTTTATATACACACCACTGTTCATTATATTTTTATAATTTTCATATTGCTGGGTGTGAAATTTGAAAATATTTATATTACAGCTACTATAGCATGTCATGTATTTTTCCAGCCCATAACCTAATGGTCTTAGCTTTCTCGGTGTGGACTCACTGCCTTGAATGACCAATTAATGGAACCAACATACAAAGTTTTCTGATTGTTGTGTTGATATTTCTTCATTAGTTATGCTCAAATTTTCTTCTTTTAGCATCTCATCATATTGCCTAAATATGCATAAGATAAGTATACTGAAATAAATGATTAAAGATATGGGATTGTGATGGACACTTACAGGATATATGGATCGACCTCCGTATAGTTTAGCAAACATGTCTCTACCAGTTGAAGTTCAGTATTGGAGAAAATTCGATGAACCTCGAGCCTAAATTCTCGAGCTAGATAGGTAAATATCGAGATTTTTCACTTTGATCCTTCGGCACCACTATCATCATTTCAACTCATTTGAATCAGCTTGGTCTACACATTGGGATTAAAGTAGTGTCGATTGAAATTTAAAATCTCGTCTATTATATAAGCCTCCACGATAGAATCTTCGGCTCAGGTCTTATTTTTTACTTTCTTCTTGAGACTATGCATATATCTTTCAAATGGATATATCCACCTGTACTGCACTAGATCTCCCATCCTAGCTTCATACATCAGATGAATCACGAGATGCTCCATGGAGTCAAAGAAGCTGAGAGGGAATATCTTCTCCAACTTGCATATGGTCTCTACACTGCTAACCTCAAGACTGAATATGTGGTCGATGGATAGTTTGGTAGCATAAATATCTCTGAAGAGAAGGCTAAGCTCCGTCAAAGAACTCAATATGGAGTTGGGAAGGAGATCACATCAAGTTAATGAGAGTAATCATCGCATGAATACATAGTAGTCATGGATCTTTAGTCTATAAAATCTACAATCTTTGACATTGATACACCGAGCTAGATTACTTGTATAACCATTTGAGAATTTAAAACTTTTACACCATTCACAAATATCCTTGAACTACTCCCTAGTTAAGGTATAAGATGCTTTTGGCTTCAAAAATTTCTCAGGTGACACCTCAATCAGCTCTAATAGAGAATGCTTGCTTATATTTTTTATATTTGCTCGAGCCTTGGAATTATCTTTCGTCTTATCCTTGACATCCATAACAATATATAAAATATTATCAAATATATTCTTCTCAATATGCATGACGTCAAGGTTATGACGAATCAAATTAGTAGACCAGTATGGCAATTCCCAGAAGATGCTTTGCTTCGTCTAATTATGAGTTCTACCGAACCTTCGAGGCTTCTGCTTGTCAAATTCAATGCCAAACGAGATTTCGTCCAATTAGGATACCCTATAAAATACTTCTATACCATCGAGTCATTGGGGTGCATGGTTCTTTTCTATCTTACTCCTAAACTATCCCGCTGCTTTTGAAAAGAATGATGCTTGAAAAGGAATTGACGA
The DNA here is from genome assembly GCA_006176705.1 of Cocos nucifera. NCBI lineage: Eukaryota > Viridiplantae > Streptophyta > Magnoliopsida > Arecales > Arecaceae > Cocos > Cocos nucifera. The sequence goes on along the minus strand of QRFJ01000110.1, from coordinate 1,109,665 downwards.
TGACAATCAAACCAGCAGGGTTTACGACCATGCTCAAGCTGAAATGATTTTATATTCTCCATACAATAAAGACATGCTAGCTTCTCATGAGTGCTCCATCCTGACAACATTCCATAAGCAGAAAAATCACTAATGGTCCATATCAACGTAACCTTCATTACAAAATTATACTTTTTTGATTCATCAAAAGTACGAATGCCATCAGACCATAACAATTTTAGCTAATCAATAAGAGGTCTTAGATATACATCAATGCTTCTACTAGGATGTCATGGTCTAGGAATGAGTAATGTAAGAAAGATGTTATGTTCTTTCATACATATCCTAGATGGCAGATTATATGGAGTAATAAAGACTGGCTAACATGAATAAGTGGCTGTTGCATGACTGAATGGTGTAAAGCCATTAGTAGATAGATCCAATTGGATATTGCATGATTTCTAAGCAAATAAAGGATGGCAAGCATCAAATTGCTTTCATGTCTCACTATTCGATGGATGATACATCATATCAGGATGCTTGCGTGGTCCTTTTTTATGCCACCTCATCTGCCAGACAGTGCTCTTGGACAAGTAGAGCCTGAAGAACCTTATATGATATGTCCTTTTGATCCTTATCCTCTTGCTTTGGCTTAAATTGGCTTGCACCGCATACACCGCATGAGCTCTTCTGCTGGTCCTCTTTATAGAAAAGCATGTAATCATTATAGCATGCATTTATTTTCTTATATCTCATGCCCAACCCTTTCACCATTTTTTTCGAAGCATAAAAGCTTCCAACAAGCTTCTCATCCTTTGGTAGCATTTTCTTTATTATTGCTACCATCCTATTATAACAATTATCCATCATATTAAACTCAGCCTTCAAGTTCAACAACTCTGACATAGCCAATAGTACAGTATGTGTTTCACATTCTGACCATAGTGGTTCATTAGTATCTTTCAGCATATGATAGAAATTGCCACTGCCAACTTCTAGATCATCCTTCACATCTCAGTTAAATTCAGAACCAGCCATGTCTATAACCATATCGACAATTCTATTTGTATCTATGTCCTGCTTGGTTCTAACCCTTGCAACTTTCTTCCATATTTTTTCATGTAGGTACCAATACTTATAATTGGGCATAAATCCACTCTTATACAAATGAATAGTAATTATATCTCTATCAAATATTTCTCTATTGCCACATCTATTACAAGGACAATGAGCTCATCCTTGATGTAAGAGTGCTGCACTATCAAAAATAAAATCATAAAAGTACTCTATACCCTCTCTATAGTCAGCAGAAATCTCTCCATTGACTACTCGACGGTCCATCCAACTATGATCCATGACCCACTATCTAAGAATTCTGCATATATATAAATATAAGATAATTGCAAAATACTATTTTATCATTCAAAATGGCTTACATAGTAAATAAATGTATCCTATCATCAACTAATAGGTAAAGATTGATCCTATTCCATTTAAAAAATGCATTAATTCTATTGGTACATTATAGTAATCAAACAATATGCAACAGAAACTGAAAAAATTTTAATAATATTTTTTCTTAGCTCTCCCGTGTAGGAAGAATAAAAAAAAATTCTATCCAAAATTTTTTTAGAACCCTCAGCATATTTGTTTGATTACCATAATGATCTATAGAATTACTTGTATTTCCTAAACTATTTATAGTGGATAATTAATTAATTAATGTATATAATTCTTTTACTCATACAAAAATAAATAAATGTACAGTTATCTTAGAATATGTACATCAATCAACTGACGGGTCTATTATTCCATGCAATGTAAATTTTATTCAAATTAATATATAATTAATGATGTCTGACATGCGAGAGCAAAATACCTTTGATGCCAGCTATGATCCGAGACCCGAGCATGTAGGGCATGCCTGACATCTTCTCTTAATTCAAACATTCTGTATGTCGAGATCCAAATCCTATACATCTAATTAATTAATTAATTAATAGATTATTTAATTAGTGATGGCACTAGCCGTCACTAATACTACACCATAACAGCCAACGCTAATGCCATCACTACTGCTGCTGCTTACAGTGGTAGGAGGGAGAGACTTATAGTGGGAGGGAGAAGGCTGCAAGGGACTGTAATATTGGGCCCGTAGGCTGGGGCAGTGAGGCAAGGGCCGTATGGTTAGCCCGGTCGGAATGGGGCCATAGGGAGGTCGGTAAGATAGGGGCGGCAAGCTTCGGGGTTGTGGACTAGGAGGCGTCGGTGGAGTGGGGGCGACCATGGGAGGGGCAGGGCAAGGATGGCAGGCACAAAGCCGCGGTGTTGGAGGCATTAGCGAAGTGGGGGTAGCCGCGGGAGAGGAAGGGCCAGGGCAACGGGCTTAGTGCTGTGGCATTGGAGGCACTGGCAGGGTGGGGACAGCCATGGGAGAGGTGGGGCCGAGGAGGCTAGCTTGGGGCCGCACCATAGGAGGCGCCAGCAAGTTTGAGGTGACCACAGAAGAGGCAAGGCTAGGATAGCTGGCCGAGGCTGGGGCGGCTAGCTCCCGACCATGGAGCAAGAGATGCCAGTGGGGTCAGGGTAGCCACGGGCAAGGCGAGGATGGAGTTGCAGGATTGGGATGGCCTCGGGGAGGTGGGGTTGGGGTGGCTGCGAAGGAGCGTCGGCGACGTCGGGTTGTCGGGAAGGTGCCAACAGGGTTGGGTCACTGGGAAGGAGGACGCACGAGGAGTGGGGAAGGCCGGGAAGAATGCACAGGGAGCGGAGAAGGTGCAGAGGAAAAAATTTCGAGCAAAATTATTTTTCCCATGAGCGGGATGGGGAGAGTATATGGGGGATTTACCAACGACAAAAATTCCATCAATAAAATGATTGCCAAAATCCAAGTTTCTATGCCAATGTTATTAGCGACGGTGCATGCCATCGCTAATAGCAAAACACTGTCGCTAATAATATTAAATTTTTTAAAATATTAAATTTAAAAAAAAATAAAAAATTTTAACAACTATTGATGGCAAAATGCCATCGATAATACTATCAAAAAAAATACTGACGACATATTTATCACTAATAAAAAAATATCATCGCTAATAATATTAAATTTATTTAGTTTTAATTTTAAAATATTTTTTTTCAAAGTTATTAGTGACGACAAGCTCTCGATTGCTAAAGCTATCTCTAATAATTATAATTTTAAAAAAAATTATATTTTATTTTTATTTTTTTTCCTAAGTCATTTTTTGAATGGCTAAAATCAATATTGGATAATTATAAATTTTTAGACTTAATTAATTTATGGATCGAGTCCTAATTAATTTAAAATAAATTTAATTTAATTAGATTTAATTTGATTTGAGGCTAATTAGGTTTTAATATTCTAAATAAGACTTGGATTCAAAGTCTAATTGAATTAGGTTTGACAGAATTTCGAATCGGATTCGAATTTGATTCAAATAAAATTTAAATTAAAAATTATTTTTTTAATTAATTTAAATTAAATCAAATTTAATTAGACTTGACTTAATTTTAGGATAATTTAATTTAAAATTTAATTAGTACTTAAATTCAAAGTCTAATTAAAATAGGTTAGACAGGATTTCGAATTAGATTTGAATTCGGTTCTACTTGAATTCGGATCAAAAATAAACTAGAAACTATTTTTTTAATTAATTTTAATTAGATTAAATTTAATAAAGCTTGACTTAATATTAAAGTAATTAGATTTTACTATCCAAGTAGAACTAAGATTTTAAAGTTTAATTGAATTAGGATTGACAGATTTTCTAATCGGATTCGATCTGAATTCGAATTGAATTCAAACTAAATCCAAATTAAAAATTATTTTTTTAATTAATTTAAATCAACTTTAGTTTGATTAATCTTGACTTAATTTAAGGTCAATTAGATTTTATAATCCATGTCGGATTTAGATTCACAGCCTAATTAAATTAGGTTTGACAGGATTTTGAATTAGATTCGAATGGGATTCGAATTGAATTTGACTGTAATCATGGATCAAATTTTAATTGATTTAAATTAGCTTATATTTAATTAGTCTTGACTTAATTTGAAGATAATTAAATTTTACTATCCAAGTAGGACTTGAATTAAAAGTTTAATTAAATTAAGATTGACAGGATTTCGAATTAGATGTGAATTAGATTCGAATTGAATCTAAATTAAAAATTATTTTTTTAATTATTTAAATTAGCTTAAATTTAATTAGGCTTGACTTAATTTAAAGATAATTAAGTTTTACTATCTAAGTAGGACTTGAATTAACAATCTAATTGAATTAGGATTGATAGAATTTTGAATTGGATTCGAATTGAATCCAAATTAAAAATTAATTTCTTCTAATTAATTTAAATTAAATTTAATTTAATTAATTTTGATCTAATTTAAGATTAATTAGATTTTATAATCTAAGTAGAATTTAGATTCATAGCCTAATTTAATTAAGTTTGGCAGAATTTTCGAATCAAATTCGAATCGGGTTCAAATTAAGTTTGAATTATAGTTTGGATTATTAGCGACAGCAAATATACCGTCTCTAATGCCGTTGGTAATTACAAAACTTATTAGCGATGGCAAACATTCATCGCTAATTTCATTACCAATAAAATTTTAAAATAATCTTTTCTCTCTAAATCTATTTTTTTAAAAAAATTATTAGTGATGGCAAGTTCTTTGTTGCTAATATCCAAAATTATCATTGCTAATAAGTATTTTATATTTAAATAGAATAAAAATATTTAAAATTTTTAAATAATTTTAGCAGTGGCTTTTGCCATTGCTAAAAGTTAAAAATGATGTCGCTAATATCTTGTTATTAGTGATGGTTGACTATCGCTAATAATCGAAACTCATCGTCTTTATTTTTATATATTCTAAAAGATTTTAAACTTTTAGAAATGGTCATTGCTATCATAAAAATCACTAATATTATTATCGATAATATTTTTTTTATCGATATTATGGTGGCAAAAAATCATTATTAGCGACGGACTTTTTTATTGTCGCTAATACCGTTGTTAATATTCAGATTTCTTATAGTGTCACTTCCAAAGCTTTATCTTTGGAGCTCGTCGAAGCGAGGGAAGAGATTGATAGGCTGAGATATTATCTAGAGCAAGAGAAGGTCATTAATGTCGAGCTGACTAAAGAGATTGATTGCTCTAAGAAGGCATTCTTTGAAGCTCAAGATATGATTAATCGTCAAGATGATAAGGTGAGGAGGATTCGCAGAAGGAATGAAGATCTTGAAAGACGATTGTTTGAAGCCGAATGAGACTATCGTCAAGCTCATGATGACATTGACCGTCTGAGAAGGACACTTATAGGGAGAAGAAACTCTTCATCTGAGGTTTGTTCTCCAAGGGATTTTGATGGGGGCCCAACTAAAAGGCCCAAGACTTCCGATAGGAAGCACCATGAGGAAGGGATCTCTCGGAGTGCTGATGGTCCTTCAGCAAGAGGGGGGGTGATGGTCCAAGAGCCCTTAGTATCCTAGATCGAGCTTCAAAGGATGAATGAAAGCCTCAATCGATTGTATAAGAATGGGACCGACATCATGGTCCAAGCCTACAAGTTGGGATTTTCTGTAGGCTTTAGAGATGCAAATAAATGGCTCGAACTCGCCTTCCAATAGATGATACTGAATTTTTGCAAATGGATTCATCAGATAAGAGCTTGAGGGCCGTGATAAATCATTGCCTCAAAAGATTTGCAAGGATGTCTGATAGTTTTATGGAGACAAACAAAGTTGACTTTGTCATACAGACAGAAGAGACCGACATTGAAGAAGGCCATTTTGGAGCCAACTATTGAGAGATTTTAAGCTATTTTTTTTTCTTCTTTCTCTTTTTTTTTGTAAGCCGAATACAACATTACAACTTATGAATAAAATTTTGTTTTTGTCAAAGATGTTTGTTCCTTCTTTTCCCTCCTTTTTGTGTGATGCTCTGAGCTTGTAATCCAAACTCCAATCCAAAATGTATCTTATCATTCTCGAAGTATTCATCAAAAAATTCGAAGGGATCCAAAAGGAATGGAATCGAAGCCATCTTTGCATGGTGAGTACCGTTGCACATCTTTGCATGTTTCTTCAAAGATGATGCAGAGCATGATTCTTGTTGTAACATTCCAAACCAACAAAATGGTGAATTAAAAGATTTTTATTCAAGTATGTGGGGTATAGTAATTTATGTATCATACGCTTGAGTATGTGAGCATATATTAAGTAGTAGTGGTGAAGTATTAAAAATTTAATTTATTGATTTAAAAAAAATAATTAAAAAATTAAAATAATAACATTGGAGTTGAATTTTGGTGATTTTTAAGTATGAAATAGTTTTGAGCATAAATTATGACTATCTATCATTACGAGTTCTAAAAATTTTCTAAGTTTAAAAGTAGCACATATCTAGAAAGCTATATAAAATATATTTTTTTGAGACTAAAATTGATGGTAATTGATCCTTAGGTGTTGGTAAGTTATAAAATAATTTTTAATGAATTTTGAGATCTTTTAACCTATTCGTTCTTAGAAAAGAAAGTTTTAAAAGTTTCGGATTTCGAAAAATTTAAACTAGAACCCAAGTTTTGATATCTGATTCTTAAGGATTTTGATTTTTTTGATATTTTTATTAATTTCAAATAGAAGGATATTTCTTATTTATATTTATGTTTTAAAGTTAATGAAGAGTAAATGTATGATCAAAGGTAAAATTTTGAAAAGCAGGAGTATCCAAGCTGATCCAAATTGAAATCTAGCTAATTCGAGTCTCAAGCAAAAGAAATAAGTGTTTTGCCTTTTTGAGAGAGCCAGCCCGATTTGAGTTTGAGCTGACTCAAGTGGCATTCGAGCTGGCCCTATTTGGGGCCAAGCCAGCTCGGCCAGCAGGAACAGAAAAGCAATGTTTGCCATGAGATTTTAAAAGAAAGTTTTTAAATGGATTCTTTTGGAAATAACTTAATAGGTGGCTTTCTTGGATTGTGCCACATAATTAAAAGAGAGAGAAAGAGATGTGTTGGCTTCTTGATGGGATGATGCCTAGCAAATTCTGTTGTTTCTTCTAAAATAAAAGCCACATATTTTTTTTATTTGTTGTTCTGAGTTTTTATGTTAAACAGAAGGATTAGGAGAGAGAAGAGAGCTGGAAGAGGTAGCTTTTTAGATGAAAATGAAAGAGAAATCAGCTGGTAAAAAGAAAATTGAGTGATAAATTGGATTGAGGAGGAGGAAGTAGTTGAAATTAGAAAAAGAAGAACCTATTTTGGCTAGCAGTAGTATTTTAATCATTTGAGATAAGGTTCCTAAGCTACAAACTAGATTTAAATTGGTCTTCTAAGTATTGTTATTAGATGAAAGGTTATAGTAAAGTAAGTTATACAATTTAATCTGAGTTAAAAGATGAATTATGCTATTATTGATGCTGAAATTGGATAGATGGCTTAGTTATGAATGAAAATGATACTAACTGAATCAAAAATCAATTATAAGAATTAAAATAGAATTAAATGTCTGAAAATTTATAAGTTGTGTGGAAGTTTATCAAGACCTAAGCTAAAGTAATTAAGATAAAGTAGAAAGGAATAGTTGAAAGACTAAAGTAAGAGTATAAAGGCAAAGTATGTGTAGTTTTAGTCTTGAATCATAAGATATAAGTTTAATCAATGTTTAGTGATGATATAGAAAAAAAAAAGATTTGGAAAGGTGCTTTGAGTAAGCCTATTTAACTAATAGCCAGTTGAGGTGAGCGATTTTCATATCTAGCCTTGGTGTTTTATTTATTATATTTTGTTATGAAAATAATTTACTTAAATAACTTTGGTATTTTTTAGCTTATATATGTATTTGTGCAAATGTGAAAGCAGGGATTAAAATTGTTGGCTTTTACGATTCAGCTTTGAAAATTTTAACTTGTTAGGTATTTTTGAAAAAGATTATCCATAGGAGTGATCAACCTATGGGGTGCATCCTCGCATTGCATAAGCATTTGCATTGACATGAGCTAGCACCTCCACAGTCTGCATTAATGAATGCCCAGTGGGGCTTGGCACCATCACCCATAATTAGTAGGGATGCAATGTTACACTTACTGTCCATATCAGCTACCATATCAACGGCGGAATTTGCATCCAATTAATGATTGCCACGTGCCTGAGATACATCGATTTATGTTTTCCGCATTTAATGCTTTGAGAAAGCGAATCATTTGAAAATCCCATTGGTCCGGTTTGTATATAAACCCTGGATGAGACAAAAGGTTAAACTCTATTGTCTCCTTTTATCGTAGGTTCTTTATCTACAGGTCCTCTTCTTTTGATTTTTTTTTTGTCCTTTTTCTTTCGAAGAAATGGCTCATTCTGGTGACTCCAACTTTGCTCTAATGACCTTCCAATCCATGATAACGAAGAGAGATTTGGTGCTGCTTCACAATCAATTCTATATTTCTTTGGAATTTCAGTTGGAAGTTCCGAAGATGGAGGAATGAGTTTGCAAGTCCTCCCCCAGGTCAGACGAGTCTCTACGAGGAATGCTTCTAGGTTGGGTTGAGGCTTTTTCTTCATCCTTTTTTTATTATTCTTTTTTTTTTTTTGAGATGTTGCTATGTTGTAGTCCCAAACTCATGGCGACATATCTACAGTTTTACCACAACATGTGTGTTAGCCAGGGTTGAGCCCAGCATCATACTTTTTCATTATTATTTTACTTTGAAGAGACACCTCGGATCGCACGGGTGGTGGTATGTGCCACCTCGAAGTAGGAGGAACATTCATCCGTTGATTCAAGGTGCACCTTTTGCCATTCATGGCTGAAAAGAGTATTTTTTGTTTGTCTCTTGTACCTCAGGTGATGAATGGAACTTTGCAGACTGGGGTAAGCCTCAAGAGGCTATGCTGAAGGAGCCATCATTTAATCAGCATCTAAGGCAAGATTTGGAGATCCTATGCAATTTTGGCATTCTGGAGCTGAAGGAGCTTCTATTTGAGCTGACCTTGTTTAATGTGGATATCAACCAAGTCAGCCTCGAAGACGCACATGGATTATTGGCCTTAAGGTCATATTTGCTTAACTTTCAAAATCTGATGTCAATTGATCGATATTTTGGATTGTAGAGGTAGACCCAAACTTGCCAAAGATGTCAGATTTGAAGACCCTTCGAAAAAGAGTAGCAGAGCCTATTGGCAGTGGGTCTACCCATGCTAGAGTTGAGCATGTTCCTGCACCACAGACCTTTGGGTCAGAAGAGCCTGGGTCTCACACTATCGATGATTTCAAGATCGTGAGGGTTCAGCCTGACTCGGGCTCGTTGGCTCTTGAAGAAGATCAAAGGAGCCAGACAGAATGTTTATTCAGCAAAGCTATCTTAAGTTTGCTGGCTCCTGACGTCTTTGACTTCTTTCCGGAGGATGAACTAGTCGAAGTTGCCGGGACTTTTGGAACTATACCAGCCATGCAGACTGAAGGTCAAGGCATCTACCTTAAAGGATTACGAACTATCGAGCAAGGTGTTCTCTAAGTTCCTTTATCCAACTGATGCAAATAAATTATTGTGCGAGCCTCACAAAATAATGAGACAAAAGACCCTAGATTGCTTTATTCAGGTGAGTTGGAGATGCATGTCATTATGCTTCTTCTGATTTCTTTGTTTTAAGATGCATGTTCGTTATATATAATTTGAGGTGCTTTGACAACTTGTCCATTATATGAATGGGTACGTGGAGCACTCCGCCGAGCTTTCGACTGAAGTGAGGAAGCATAAGATCAATGTCAAGACGCTCAAAATTATAAAACATAAGACAATGAAGGCGGCTGGAGAGGCCTCTATGAGAGCTGATGCTATCGAAAGGAGAGCTGAGGATGTTGAAGCGGCGCTGAGGGGAGCCATAGAGGAAAACACCCGACTGCTAGGCATTCAAGAAACTCTGGCAACAGAAATAAGGGAGCTCAAAACTCAGTCTGCAAAGGCAGGAGGACTTGAGGCCGAAGTTGTAGATGTTAAAATCGTGCTAAAAGCTGTAGAAGAGAAGATAGCTAAGCTCCAAAGCGAACTAAAAGTGCGGGTCGAGGCCGCTGCTTCCAAGGCCATCACCAGTTTACGGGCATCAGAGAAATATCGGTGTGAAAAGGTCGAATTTACGACTAATGACTATGATGAGGGAAAACGCTTCATCCAAAGTCAGTGGCCGTTCACTATCCAGATTTGAATTTGGATTTCTTGGATGAGGTTCAGGAGCCCCTTATTGCTAACGCAACTAGAGCTCTAGTACCAAAAAATATTTCTTGAATTTGCGTTGTCCTTTTGTTTGTATACTTCAGCTTATCAAGGCCGCTGTAAGGGAAACCTCATATAAATAAAATCTTCTTATTTTTGATGATTCTATTCTTCTCTTTGAGTATCTTTTTATTTTACTTCGATCTAAGTCAACTCTAGATATTTTGAACTGAACATTTCCGATTAGAGGAGTTGTAGAAGACTTTGGAGTGATTTTCCCTTTTCACGTCGACTTCAAGCCGAGGAGCCCTAGATTGTAGAGTTCATATTGAGCTTAGTATTCTCCAAACTGAGGAGTTTAGGCTTTGGCTGAAGGAACCTTGAATATGTTGATTTTGATTTGAGGACTTATGAATCAATCTTTTCATTAAACATGTGTGTAATTAGTGGAACGTGCCTGTTTTTCTGCATGGCATTAGGTATGCATAGTTTAAGAAATAACGTAACCGCATTCCTCATGTAAAAATCTGATGCACAGTTATGGGGCGGCAAAGTCATCCAATCTTGGATTTGCACATGGCATGACTTAATTGGAACAATTATGATGGACTTTTCTTTTTATAGGAGACCTCCATCTTCTTTTTCTTCCAACAGTTAGACCTTTCTATGAGGTGACGGTAGAGTGGAGCGACTCCTTAAAGAGAGTCGGAATTATGCTCCTTTGTTTGAGCCACCATCATTTGTTTGAAGAAGTGAAAAGGTCACAACGGACTCTAATTGATCTAGTGATACTCATGATAGATGTTCTAGCTGTGGAATATTTGTATTCTTGGTCTTGAGATATTTATCATTTTGCTTTCATATTAGAGGTGGCCGCACCCTCGATCCTAAGAGATTTATCACTATTACCTTGTTTTGTAAAGGTAAGGATTCAATGACCATCTCTATAATGCTTGTGTGGTGCATCGCCTTTAAGGGGGAGGAGGAGAGAGTCGTGCCACTACTCGTAATGAAGGTCTTGATTGCTTCCTATGTTGGCAGGATCCCACGTTGTTGTCTCTTTGAAGACCATAGTTCTAAGATACCGAGATCATAAAGAAAAAGCTTTGGGATAAACTTGATCGCTTCTTGGGACACCTAAATGAGTATCTACATCGACGTAGGCTTTTTGGCTATAGTTTCTTCCAACACCATGGCTCGAAGCTATGGAGAGATAAGCATCCAGTGAATGCGATCTTGAATCGACCTCGGTTGACTCATAATCAAGCTATTTTCATTTCAGGGTGTAATACCGGAGTGAAGAAGACAACATTATACCTGAATCTTGATCTTGTGGTGTAAAACTTTCTTCTATTTTGCTTTCTTTTTATTGCTTATATAAAGACAATGCTTATATTATTGCTTTTGTAAAAGCTTTCTTCTACGAATGAATATACGATTCCTTCATATCTTTTTTCATTCATTATGGTAAATGTGAACTTTAGAGAGATTGGTCTCGATCCAAAAAGTCATTTAGAGAAACTTTTTTGAGATGCGTTCCGATCTAAGGAACCTTGTTAGAATTTTGTCCCAATTAGAGAAACTTTGTAAATACCAAGTTTCAACCTCAAGAATTTTGAAGATGCGGCATCGATCAGTGGAATCGAGTTGATGTTCTAACTCGAGAAATTTCACAAATATTTAGTTCTGACCTGAGAAACTTCTCTTGGACTAATTTCGATCCGAAGAACTTCATTCGAATTAGTTTCGACCTAAGAAACCTTGTTGGGAGTAATTTTGATCAAAGGAATCTACTGGGGTGACATTTTGATCAAAGGAACTTCGTAGAAAATGATTCCAATTAAAAAAAATTACTGAGATAATATTCTGATCAAAGAAATATCGTAGAAAGTGATTCCAATCAAAAAAATCTACTGAGATGATGTCCCAATCAGAGAAACTTCGTAGAGAGCGATTCTAATCAAAGAAATCTATTGAGATGATGTTCCGATCAGAAAAACTTTGTAGAGAGCAATTTCGATCAAAAAAATTTGCTGAGGTGACGTCCCGATCAGAGAAACTTCATAAAAAATAATTTCGATCAAAAAAATCTACTGAGATGATCGATGTCCCAATCAGAGGGATTTCATAGAAAGCGATTCGGATCAAAAAAATCTATTGAGATTACGTCTTGATCAAAGAAACTTCGTAGAAAGTGATTCTAATCAAGAAAATCTGCTAAGATAATATTTCGAACAAGAAAACTTTGTAGAGAGTGATTCTGATCAAAGAATCTACTGATATGACATTCCAATCAGAGAAATTTTGTAGAGAACAATTTTGATCAAAGGAATCTACTGAGATGATGTCTCGATCAAAAAAACTTTGTAGAAATTCTTTTTGAGTCATTCCTATCATGTAAGCATGAACCAATGAATTTGAAGATTTATTTATTCAATATTACATGAATCATTGATAGTACATGCATAAATTGGCCAAATTTCAAGGCTTAGAGAGTGGAATCCCATTTAGTTGCTTCAGGTGGTAGGTTCTCGGGCATATCACCTCATCGACTTGATAGGGGCTCTCCCAGTTAGGTGAAAGCTTTTCTTGCTCCATGGGTTGTAAGACTTTGGTTCGTCAAAGACCAAGATTGCCAACTTGAAACTCTTTGGCTTTGACCCGAGCATTGAAGTATCTAGCCACTCTCTGGCGATAAGCAGCCATTCTCATGGTGGTACGCTTCCTGCTTTCTTCAATTATGTCGAGGTTAGCTTGAAGCTACACCAGATTGCTGTCTTCTTTGTACTACTCAATTCTGAGAGAAGAAAGTCCGACTTTCACAAGCATGACTGCTTCTGTTCTAAATGCCAAATTGAAGAAAGTTTCACCAATGAGAGCCTTTTGGATGGTCCAATAGGCCTAGAGTACGTGATGGAGTTCATTTGTCCATGACTCAGCTGTCCGATTTAGTCTGGCCTTTAAGTCTTGTAGGAGAGTTCTATTAGTGACTTCTACTTTTCTATTTGCTTACGGGTGACCCACTAAAGTGATGGGCTGTTCTATTCCGTGGTCTTCACCAAACTCATGGAGTCAAGCGCCATCAAATTATCTGCCATTGTCGAAAATCAATACTTTAGGAATACCATATCGGCAAATGACTAATTTTTAAATGAAGTTCCAAACTTTTGCTTCACTTATGCGGGCTAGGGGCTCAGCTTCAACCCATTTCGTAAAGTAGTCGATGGCTACCAAAAAAATTTGCACTAGTCTGAAGCTTGGGGAAAAGGACCTAGGATGTCCAACACCGATTGGGCAAGTAGCCACGGAGCTTCGATAGGAGTCAGAAGTGTTGTTGGTTAATGCTGGACTTTGCTCTTTCGTTGATATTATTTGCATCTTCTGACAAAACTTTGTGCATCCTCCTGCATTATAGGCCAGTAGTAGCCTTATCGAAGAATCTTATAAGATAGAAATCTACCCCCATGTGACTTCCATAAATCCTTTCATGGACTTCTTGTAGGGCATAGTTAGCTTTGGACAGATGCAGATACTTCAAGAGAGGTAGAGAAAAAGATCGCTTGTATAGTTCGTTATTATGTAATACATATTGAGCGGTCATTCTCCTAATCTTCTGAGCTTTTTTCGATCAGATGGTAGTTTATCTGATCTTAAATACTTCAGAAGAGGATCCATCTAGCTAGGCTCTTCATCAATTTGCTGAACGATGGCAGGTTCCTTTAAGCTCGAGATTTTTAGGATCTCGAAATGGGTCTCTTTCTTCAAGTCGATGGGCAATGATGATGCCAACTTGGACAAAGCATCTATTCTGGTGTTCTGTGTCCTAAGAACTTGTTTAATATCAAAACTTTAAAAGGATGAGGTTAGATCTTTTATCTTTTGAAGATATTTTCTTATATTTTTCTCTCAAGCTTCATATTCATCCTTGATCTATCCGACCACTAGTTGAGAACCACTGAAGACCTTCAGGTGCTAAGCCCCAGCCTCTTTGACGATTTTAAGGCCCATGATTAAAGCTTCATATTTTGCTTTATTATTTGTGGCTAAAAATTCAAAGCACAGGGCATATGCAGCTACATCTCCTTCAGATCCAGCCAAGATGAGTCCAACCCCTGATCCCAACAAATTTGACAAGCTGTTATATGCAGGGTCCATAATTCTTTGGAGTTCGATCCTAGGTTTTCATCATCTTTCAAGTTTGTGGGGTCTTCTGGTCTTTCTCCAACTTCTCCCTCCTATGGATTTTTTTTATCCAGGATGGTGCATTCAAGGACAAAGTCGGCCAAGATTTGGATCTTTATGAAAGGTCTAGGTCGGTAATGTATATCTAACTCTAAGAGTTTCAGAGCCTACTTTGCTATCCAACTCGAAGTATCTCGATGATGTAGTACCATCTTAATTGGTTGGTCTGTGAGCAGCACTATAGTGTGAGCTAGGAAGTAGGGTCGGAGTTTTTTTACTATGATAACCAACGCGAAAACTAGCTTCTCTAGCTTAGAATATCTAGTTTTTGCATCATAAAGGATTTTACTGGTATAATAGATAGGCTTCTGTATCCATCCTTCTTCAAAACAAGGACTGCATTGATTGCCACAAGAAAAATAGTGAGGTATAATAAAAGCTCTTCACTGGATTGAGGCTTAGTGAGTAATGGTGCGAAGCTGAGGTATCACTTCAGCTCTTCAAAGGCTTCTTAGCATTTCAAAGTCCACTGAAAGTTCTTTGGTTGTCTAAGAATCTAGAAAAAAGGAAGATATCTCTCAGCCGATCTAGAGACAAAACGGTTGAGAGAAGTTACCTTATCGGTGAGGTATTGTACCTCTTTAACTATTTTTGGTGGTGACATCTTTAGAATTATTTTAATCTTTTCTGGATTTTTCTCGATGCCTCTACGTGAGACTATGAAACCAAGAAACTTGCCAGCAGTAACTTCGAAGGTGCACTTCATAGGATTAAGCCTCATCTTAAATTGGCGAAGAGTGTTAAAAGTCTTCTGGAGGTCAGTGATGTGGCCTGATATTGCACGACTCTTGACTAACATGTCATCAACATATGCTTTCATATTCTGGCCTATATGATCTTTAAAGATCTTATTCATCAGCCTTTGGTATATAGCCCATACATTTTTTAGGCTAAAAGACATCATCCTATAACAAAAGAGTCTATGATCAGTAATAAAGGCTATTTTCTCCTCGTATTCAGGAACCATCCAAATTTGATTATAGCTAGAGAAAGCATCCATGAAGCTAAGGAGCTCATACCCTGAAGTAACATCAACCAATTGATCGATTTAGGATAGTGGAAAGCTATCTTTAGGGCAAGCTTTATTCAGATCGATGAAGTTGGTGCACATGCACTATTTTTCGCTTGCTTTCTTCACCAGCATGATATTTGCTAGCCAGTCTGAATACATTACTTCTCTGATGAAAGCAACTTTATTTAGCTTATCCAGCTCCTTAGCTTTAGCCTTCTGATGTTTCGGGATGAAGCTTCATTTCTTTTGCTTTATTAGATGACACGTTGGATCCACTGTCAGATAATGGGACATCATCTTTAGATCTATCTCATGTATGTCCGTGGCTGATCAGGCAAAAAGATCTGTGTTTGCCTGTAAAAGAGTGGTTAGTCAATTTTTGGTTACCTGATCCAGGCATGAATCGATCTTCATAGTTTGATGAGGGTTCTTCTTTCTCAGTGGAATCTCCAAAAGTTCTTCAGATGATTGGGCACGTTCTTCAGCCAAATCATCTCGAGTGTCCAACCCTATTGAAAGTTTAGATTGGGTCTCTGGTTGGACCTCTGCTCGAAGCTTGATGGTAAAGCACTATCGAGCCACAGTTTGATTGCCTTGGATCCGTCCTACTCTACTTATCATTGAAAACTTTACCATTAGGTGATAGCTGAATACCATGGCTCTCAACGTCCAAAGGCTGGGTCATCCAAGAATCATATTGTAAGCTGAGGGAAGCTTAACAACTAGAAAGTCTACTAGGATCGTTACTTACTGAGGCGGGGTGCCCACCGTGATAGGTAGTTTAATTATGCCCTTTGGTGTTACTGAGCTTCTGAAAAAATCTTGGATCGGTATGTCAAATCTGCTTAACTGATCAGAAGTAAATCCTATTTAAGAGAAAATAAAAAAAATATAAAATGTCGACCGAACTTTTATTATCAATAAATACATGATGTATATTATAATCAGCAATATTTAAAGTGACAACCACTGTATCATTGTGTGGCTGTTGTACATCTTTTGTATCTTGCTCGATGAAGGTGATGGCATCTCTGAACCTGTCCTTAAGCCTTGGCCTCTTTGTCGCTGCTGATCCAGATGACCTCCTAGTTATCATGTATATTTTATCTATTAGGGGTCGTTCCTCTATCGCCACTGATTTTTCCACCTCCTGTGTCTGTGCCAGCATTGGGTGTTGTGGCTGACGAGATGACTATCGAGCTCTTGGAGGGTGTCGACGTAGAGGAGTTTTTTCTCAAATGAAGTGATGTAGTCTTTCCTCCCGAATAAGTCTCTCGATCGCAACACGGAGAAGGCGGCAGTCTTCGATATTGTGACTATGGTCACGATGGTAGAAGCAGTATCTAGTAGGATTATAACGCTTAGGCTTCGTTCACATCTTTAAAGTTTGAGAAAGCTCGGTATTAATTTTTATCAAAACCTCTCTTTGAGAGACATTCAGAGGCATATAATTATGGTACCATCTTGGGGGAGAGCGTTGTCGGTCTCTTCTATGAGGGCTTGGAGATCGATGATTTTTAGAATGGCCTCCACCCTTCTGTCTTTAAGGTGGAGATCGAGAGTGCTAGTGGTAGGTCTCCCTCCTCCTTGAGGAGCATTCTTTATTTGATTCTACCGTAACAGATTCAGTAGGTACATCCTCGATGAAGGCTTCCTCCAAGCGGGAATATTTTGCTACCTGATCAAGCATTCCAATATAGTCTTGAAGAAAGAACTTTATTAATGACCTCTTCAGGTCATTTTTCAAGAGTCCGTCCATCAGGGTGATCATTGTGATCGATTAGTTTAGGTCACAGACTTCTAAGGTTGCCACATTGAAGTGGCTCACAAAATTATGGATCGACTCCTCCTTCTTCTATCGGATGGTGTTGAGGTAGTTGGACCACTTCTGCTTTCGACTGTGGATAAAATGCGCAGCCAAAGACTAGCTCCGCTCTTCAAAAAAGTGGATCGAGATTGATTTCAGACTCGAGTACCATTGCCAGGCTACTTCCTTAAGAATAGCGGAGAAAGCCCGATAGAGGATAGCATCTAACACTTTTTGGAAGACCAATGCTGCCTTGAAGGTTTTTATATGATCAATGGGATTAGAAGTCCCATCATAGGTTTCGAATTGAGGCATCTTAAAATTAGGAGGTAGTGGCTCGATTATTTTTTGGTCAAATGGCAGCTCGCCACTGAACACATCATAGGGTCGAGTCGAAGAGGCTTTATTGATGGCTTCAATTTGCTTGTCAAGTTCTTGAAGTCTTTTCTCATTAACTAGATCCCGGGTGGTGCATGCCTTAGACTGTTGAGAAGAGCGGCGATCAGGAGCTGAACCATGTCTTGATTATGGGCTGAAAGATCATCGATGAGTTTGCTTCCTCCTCGAATTTTGAGGAAGCATCCGAGGAGGCTCGGCTTATAACTATGGCTGGAAAGTAGGTGATTATGGTGGTACTGTCGCTGGAGGCACAGTCGGTACCATCGAAGAGAATATGGGCTACACCATGAAGGATGGTGTAGGGGCAGTCTGGCTTGGCTGCGATGCCATTGGAGGGGCCGTGAAAGCAGTTTATACCACTTGGATGACAGCCATCAGGGTATTGATTTACTAAAGAAGCAGGTTGAATTGGTCCGTCATGACCAAAACCAGTTGAGTCGATAAAGAAGTTTCTACCACCAGAGGCTGAACATGATCGTTAGCCCGAAGATCTGCCTAATGGGAGGTGATAGTGTCGATGAGATGAGATGATGCTTTCGGGATGGCATATTTAAAGTTGACCTTCCTCTATCTATTGTTGCTTAAAATTATTTATTTCGGAAGCAGAGCAGTCGGTCTCATACAGGGATATTAGAGTGACTTGCAAAATATATAAAGTTTGAGTTGAAGGATTTGACTTTGGCAAGAATCCTCCGATGCTCAAGTTAGCAGAAAATAGAAGAGCAACAACGAGTTCTTTGAGAGGATATTTTTTGCTTACCTAGATCCTCGGGGTTTATGATATTTGTAGAGAAGATGTCTCGCAGATGTTGCATTATTCCGCTAATCTTAGACCGCTAACCATGTCATTCCGGTATTATGGCCACTTTCTTAGAATGAGGCCATTACTGGCATGATCTAGATACCTAATCTGTACCTATGAGATTAGGTGGAGTGGATAATAATTTGATTATGGCTGGATTATAGCTAGATCATTGCTTATCCTCAAAGAAAATTGCCAAGTATGCTGAAGAGCTATTCATCTGAGGTAATTTAGGAGGTTTGAGTACTGGATGAATTATTGTTGGAAGAAATAACTCGGAAGCATGCCTCGGTTCATCCTTCGGATCACTAGTTTGACCGATCTAAGGTATTTACATTACTACCGTAACGCGTTATATTACTAATCAAGGCAAAAAATGCAAAAGGAATGAGTGTCCTCTATGAAGAAAGAAAACACCGACTCTTATTCATCAATGAGAGTGGGAAACCATAAAGAAGGCTAAGAAAAGCAAAATGGCAACCAGATTTCACCTCAAAATAGGAAAAAAACATATAATGAACATTATTTGATCAGAGAAACCTTCTTATGTTTCTTTCTTTCCTCCTCTACCTATCTTCTTTCTCCGCCATGCATCTAATCATGTTATTCATGAATAAATAACCAAATTCTCTTCATCACCATGAAATACAATAGAAAGATACAATCATGGATAAAAACTTTTAAAGAAAGGTTTACCAGTGGACTTCACCACCGTTCTAATCTGCTCGCCGACCAAATCGATGGAATGTTAGGGATGAACAATGAACCTTGGCGCAGAGAAATGAGATGAAATTTGGGAGTGGCAAATATTCTTAGGATTTTTGTATGCGGCGGTGGGAGAGAATTGGAGAGGTTGAGAAGAGAGAAGTCATGGAGTGGAGAGAGGAGAGGAAGAGGTCGGAGGAGATGGGGGGAGATTGAGGAGAGAGGAGTCATGGAGTAGAGAGATGGGAGGAAGAGATCGGAGAAAATCTGGAAGAGGGTGGCGGTAGGGGAGAATCGAAGGATGTGAGAGTTGTTGAGAGAGAGAGTTAGGAAGAAGTTAGAGCGTAGAAGATATTTTAGATGTGCACTGGCACAAGAGAAGGACGATGGATGTAAAATTTATTCCAAAATTTTGCCCCTAATTTTATACCTATTTTAGACCTGAATTAAAAACAACCACTAAATTTTTACCACTAGTTTTTTATTCTATTGTAGTGTCTATTTTTGTTTATTATTCATATTATTATTAGTTTTGTGAAGTGTCAACTAGTTAGGTTGAGAAAGTTATATTATATAATAATTTATGATTTTTATGTTTGATTTGGCTCTGGCTATAACATTTGACCAAGCATTTACCTATCATAATTCTTTAAAAAATTAATAATTTTTCTTTCAAAAGGTGCTTATAGATGTTGTTGGCAAAACCATTAGTCATTGAGAGTTAGGTAGGTTTGAGTCTCGTCTTTCTTAATTTTGGTTGGATTTTTTGCCTATCCTCATCCTAAAAGGAAATAATATACACGCGGGCGTGCGCACACACAAAGCTTAGTGATATTTCTTAGCAAATTACAAAGAATCAAGCACTTAGAGGTGATAATGACTTGTAAAGAATATTATAAGGAATAGAGAAAGAAAAAGTATCATTTTTCCTAACCCAAATATTTAAAATTATAAAAAAAAGACTGTACAAAGATTAATAATATTATTTTTTAAAAAAGAAAGGAGGATAGCAACTACACAAAGTGTGATACTTTTGTTTTGACAAATCATTTGAAATAATTCTGCATTTAGAGGTGACCATAATTACACAGTGGATGCAAAATACTATAAAGAGTTGGGAAGGAGCGAGGATAAGGTAAGGCTCCACTCTTCCTACTCCTAAGTATTTAAAATATTAAAAGAAAGCTAAATACTGCTCAATAATATATTTTTCAATAAAAATTACATGCCATGCGAAACAGGTAATCACGAAATCTCCAAATGTATCTTTCTAGATGGCTTGCATATTATTACATGCCACACCGTGCTGTATATCATCCTTTGCAGCCATATATTTGAAAGCAATATAGCCAAAAGCTTAATCACAAGTTGTCGAGAATTCCTGACGATTTTCTTGTTGCTATTATTTATTAATTCTTATTGTTAATAAGAGCAAGTATTATTAATGCTGTTGTCTCAAAGAAAGAAAAAGTATCACGAGAGTCGTAGTAATTTTCTGGTAGCCTGTGGCCAGTCGTGGGGCTCTTCAAATAGATTTTATAAACTTTTAATATGCTGACCCCTGGATGCAAAGAATATTTGAAATGAGGGAGAAGCAAACAATATTTAGGTAATTATCTAAATAGGAGTACCGGCACCTACCAAGCAGCCGAGGGTGGGCAATTGTTAGGTGGTGTCGGTCTGAACCCTAATATTACACAACCAACCACCAACCACCATTATATGTCATGTGAATTTTGCTTGATATTTAAATAAGCGTCCACTTATATTTTTCACATGATAATACTTTAATTTCTTGGTGGTTTTTAATCATCCGAACCTTTTCTGATTTTTTTTTTTAAAAATCTTTTCTAAATTTTGTATCTTTACCTTGGTTCTTAGAGGGTTTGAGAAAAAACGAATCATATTCTTGTGGATGGATGGAAGAATGAATTTAGAATGATTTGATATCTTTATAAGATGCGAGAGAATAATATAATCTGAATCCATTTGTTGATGCTGAACTTATGGGATTCGAGTTGTATCTTTCATACGAAAGAATAATTGATCGACCTTAATCATTACATCATATTTTGTACATCTTCCAAAGCATGATATAAGCTTTGTAATTTATGCTATAGATGAAAGGAAAGGGTTCATCATGCGTTGAGAAATGTATAAAAAAAATCGAGAAAGAAGATCAACCATTTTATGATATGAAAGATATAATCCAAATCCAAACCTGTGACCATGGTTACAGTAAAAATCCTGGTGGCCATAGATGGTGCTCTTTGAACCTTCGTGATACGAGACCGTCGACAATATGGATCCCACGCCAAAGGGCGTGAGGCCAGGAACCAGCCCATGGAAAGCGACCATGGGCACCATGGCGAACGTCATCCTCTACGGCTCCCTTTTGTCCAAAGGCCAAGGACTCTTGGCGGCGTGCATGTTATCGGTAGCAGCCGGGGCCTAGCCACCCTTTGCCTATACCACCTATCATCTTACGTGGACATAATTTATACACTCATTTCTAATACTCAAATTCGGCAACTTATGGCGCATGCAAACCTATACATGAGTTAATATCTCCATGGAGCAGGTAGGAAACTTATGGCGCATCAAAACCTAACATAAGCAATACTTGCTTCAAGTAACTTGGCCTCGTTGTGGTTAGATATAAGATTTAAAATATTAGATTGCATTTGTTGACTCGAGAGATTATAATTGCGACCAGTTTATAGGGACACAACAGGCCAATCATTACTTGATTGACGTGAATGTTTATAAAGTCTAAATTAACTTTTAATATGGACTAAGATAGGTATTCATGTATAAAAAATAATATTTGCAAATTTATACTAGCATGATAAAACTCGCGCAAAAATAAGCAATACAAGACTTGAACAAGCGCATTAAGAGTAAGCCGAATTTCAAACTCTTATTAGGAATATTTAAATCGATCATGGATAAGCTAAATCTCAGCTCGGCCTATTTACTAAATATATCAAATAAATAATTATTTATTGATAATTTAATTTCAAATCATT
This sequence comes from Cocos nucifera, assembly GCA_006176705.1. Lineage (NCBI taxonomy): Eukaryota > Viridiplantae > Streptophyta > Magnoliopsida > Arecales > Arecaceae > Cocos > Cocos nucifera. The sequence continues at coordinate 1,087,461 of QRFJ01000110.1, read as the reverse complement.
AATTTCTATCATCATTTACTTCCAATCCTCGCTTAATTTACAAGTTCTAGCTTACCAATGCATACAGATGCATAGAAATAATCATAATTAGGTAAAAAGATTATCCATTTGTCATCTTAACCAAGGTAAAACAAATATATTAAGTCACAGAAACTAGAATATGACGTGGAGATAGATGATTTCTTGAGTAGAATTTCATGTTTTGCCATGAAATTTTGCTTTTAATAGTAGAATATATCCGTTATACTAATTTATGTGAGGTAGAATATGGTATATGCCATGTATTTACATGATGTGGAGATGAATGGCTCCTTAAGCTTCTTGTATTGTTGAAGATTTATTTATAAATAAATAGATTAGACACTAATATACATTAATTTTATGTAGAACTGAATCACTAATAATTCTTTTAAAAAGATAAATTAAGTAAAAAGTGATGTGGTAATGTTTTGAGACAAGCCCAAGCGCCACGTGTTCCATGAAGTCACTTGGTCGAGCGGAGCGGGTCCCGAAACACACTACGCGCTTCCTCTTCCTTGCGCTGCCGTGTACAAATCGACCTTCTTTTCTTCCGCACCTGCTTCTCTTCTTGCTTCGCTTCTTCTTCTCGTTCTCCGCACGGAGCCGCCGCGCTTTTTGAACCCCTAACCCTGGCGAAGCCAACAAATTCTTTTATATGATCTCCGACGATCCATTTTAGGGTTTTGCGGATTGCCCCCCTTTCCCGATTCCTGGAGATCCCCTTCAAAATCCCCGCGATTCTCTGCAATCCATCACAAGATCCACACGCCTCCCGCCGATCTCGCCTTCTTCGCTGGATTTCATCACCAAAGGTGCGATTCTTCTTCGTTTTTGCGTTTCTTTTTGGGTTTAACTGATCTGTGTGATGCCTCCTTTGAATTGATTGGATTTTTCTAGGTGGGTTTAATTCCTAATTTGCTGGATAAGAGGAATTGGAGGCGTTTATTTCGTGATCTTTGGCTAGTTTTTTTGTGGTGATCGGTGGTAGCTCAGAGTTTGGGAAGGGGATCAAATGCCGGAAGAGGATCTGGTCGAGCTTAAATTCCGACTTTATGATGGATCAGACATCGGTCCGATCCGGTATTCGTCCTCCTCTACGGTTGCCATGCTCAAAGAAAGAATAATCTCTGAGTGGCCGCGAGGTAGGATTCTCTGTTTCCTGGAGCTGGGATCTCAGATCTTTCATCATGCAACTTATTTCTGTAGTTAGTTCAATTATGAGTTCCTTACTCTACCATACTGATCAATTCAAGTGCAATAAAAGATAAAGAAATACTGTCATCATTACACTTTTACAAATTGGAATTTTGTTGATCACGGACTCTGAGAACAAGGTGCTGTATGGTCAAATTTCCAATTTATTTTTGTAACTTTGCTATTGTGGGATTTCAAGTCACCTTAATGATCTTGTTTGTGATGTTATATGCCAAATTTTGCGGTTTCATTGGAATGGAACCTTTTTGTTCAAATTTTTCCATGAGTTTGTGTGCTGTTAGAACGCAGAACATTTGAAATCTCGCCCACTGTATTTTCTTCTCCTATGGCCTTTTGCTGCATAATCGATGATAACTGATGCCAAGTGCTTCAGTTTTTGTAATTAAGCTGATCTTTATAAATTCTGTCTTTTTGTTTGTTTGTTTGTTTGGTGTTGCTGGTGGTGGGTGATATAGTGGCCTTTCTTTTACTGAACAATTTATTGTTTGTTTTGGTTCCTTATAATTTTGCTACAATTTGTTGTGCCTTTAAGGGTCCCTGGTAGCTAAATGTCAGAGCTGAGTCAAATTTTTTTTGAATGTGTTTTCCTAATTTTTTGATGGCTACTTTCTGTTTGATATCACAAGCTATAGGTAGCAAATGACTGATTGCTAACTTCTATAAATTTTGAGCTTACTAGATTTAGTAGTTTTTCTGCCGAAATCCTTTGCCACCTCATTTATGGCGTATAATTTGTTTTTGCATGCACGTTCTGTAATTCATGAGTTGCCACTTCCCTTAAGCTTGTATCTTGTTGCATGCCAACAAAAACAATATTTACATCCTTTGATTATGTTCTCTAAATAAAGAAATATCTTGCATGTTTTACCCTTTTCATTGTTGTGTTTCTTTGCTCATGTCGTGTAATTTTGAGAGTCATATTTGCTGGTTTCCATTCTGCTCCGAGTTAAAAACTTTGCCTTGTGGTACTTGAATGCCTGTGATATTCTCATGCTTTTGTCATCCTAACATCTTATTCATATTTCTTTCTTTTGGTTGGTCACTATAAAGTTTATTATCTTAGGCGATGTGCATCTCATATGCCTGGACTTCACCTTAGTATCTGAATCTAATGGCATTCTCTTTTTCTTAGGAAATCCATTAAATATGTCTGCTATAGAATCTGCTCTATCTGTTTCTATATAACTACATAAGATGGTGGCGATTTACTTATTTGTTTGATGACTTGGATGATACATCTAGTCACACAACACTTGTTTGCGTAAAACTATTTTAAGACCGCGATGGACATATATAACTTAAAATTTTGAGCAACAAAGGAGATCCTACAGACATGCTAAGCATAGTTGAGTATGACCATGATGAAGGAGAGATCAAAAGGCGTGGGGAATGAGAATTAACATTGATTATGTTAGGAGAAGTGAGGAGTTGGACCCAGAAAGGATATGATGATGGTGAATAGATGAGATAGTCATTTGCTACAAAACCCTTAAGTTTCATGTTGAATCATTTGAAAAGAGGGAACCAAGGGGAGTCTTAGAAAAATTAATTCAAGTTACTGTAGCTTGCATTGCTGCATTTTATTGATATTGAAAATAGAAAGATGGGATGCTTGAAGTGCACCTGGAATAGATGAGATGATGTAAATAAGTTTATCTTCACTGTTAGAATGGGAGTCAAAGATTAGTACTACTAATGTGGAATTGCTTTTGTAATTGCTGCTATTGTGTACCTGATAATGGGGATGATTTAGAAGTATTGTGTCATTTGGATATTGTTATGGGAGGTGTGAGACCATTTTATTCTTTTGTCCATTTTAGGCAATTGCATATAGAAAATAATTTTGTTGCGATATTTAGTATGAACTGTCATTGCAGAAGGTTCATATTTGAGACAAAATAGTAATTCCATATTTTGAGCTAGGACTTAAACAGTTAATGACAATGTTGCTGTTGTGAACTGATTGGAGGAACAAGTTGTTTGTTCTTTTGTCAACATAAGGAAGCTATCTGGAAAAGTAAATATATCGCATGCTGTTTATGTCACTTTAGCTATCATGGCACAGTGAGGCTTCTGTTCAGAATAAATATATCAATTCTTGCTTCTAGGATGGACTTAAACTTTCATAGCATTGTTAGTTTATCTATCGTACATTCATGCTAGCATTTGATATTTGGGTTGTATGACATTTTTCGTTGTTTTATCTTTTGTTGACTTCCATTATCATTTCATCATCATCATCATCATTATTATTTGCGTGTGTAGATAAGAAGATTATACCAAAGGTGGCTAATGACGTGAAGCTGATAAGTGCGGGGAAAGTTTTAGAAAACAGCAAAACAATTGCCCAGTGTAGGCCACCTTTTGGCGAGCTTCCTGGAGGCGCTATCACCATGCATGTTGTTGTACAACCATCATCTGCTAAGACAAAAATAGGTTAGTTCGGTCTGGTTGTTTGACGCTATACCCCACGAGCTCTAAAATTTTTTATTAACCTTTTTTTAATTTTAATGGTTGGAGGAGTATTTTCCAATTCCAAGCTTTCTTTCTTTCCTGGTGAAATGACAAGTTGGCTAATTCTTGAGAGAGGGCTTTACCATAGCTTGAAGAATGATCTTGATGAACACGTTAGATATTTGCATTTAGAATTTATTATTGAAAATCTAGAATCTTGCAAGCGATTCCTCACTCATGTTGTGCTTGGAGATTTTGGTTAATGATTAATGATCTAGATTCCAAAGGGTTTATTTGTAATTCTATTCATTAGATTGTAGGCTCTAGTGGATATCATTATCCACCAAACATTAAGTGTTTGTGCATTATTTGGTTGGTGCGAACCGTAAAGAGAGAATATATAACAAGCTCGAGACCTCACCTAAAAAGCTAGCAGGAATGTATTATTTGGGTTCCTTAGTCTTGTATAAGTACTTAAGATCTATTTGATGTATAATTGATGTACTGTATGAATCTTTACATTTTCTGTTTAAGCCTTAGCATCCTTACCATGGTAAGGGTTGAAATTCAATCACAAACACTATGGTCTGTTTGTGGTCAGCCTCAAAAGGGCCAATGTTGTAGTGTTCTCTAATCCATATGAGCCATGAGCCGGATCCCTCTGATACCATTTATAACAATCCAAGACCTCATCCAAATTGGCTAGTTGGAAGGTGTTATTTAGGTTTCTTGGTCTTGTATAAGTATCAAAAGTCTCCTCAAACACAACTATGTATGTTTAATCCCATATTAGTTATACACTAGGTAGATTTTTGGTATTCACATAGTGCAAGGGATCCATATAATATGTTGCAACTAGATTTTTGGGTGAGATATTGGCTCATTACAAATGTTATCAAATTGGATCTGGTTCATGGCCCATATGGATTGGGGGATATTATAACATATACCTTTTCGGACTAGCCATTGGCAGATTGTGGTATTTATGATTAGATTGATTAAATTTGGACCTTTAATCTGATGAGGATGCCTATGCTTAAATAGGAGTGTGTAAGGACTTGTGCAGGCGTGTGTTTAGTCGTGCATCATTTGTATGCTAGAGAGGTCTTGAGTACTTATATAGGGCCAAAGGAAATCAGATAACACCTTCGGGCTATTCTTTTTGAGTGAGGTCCTATGTTGTTATAGAATATGTAGTAAAATTGTCAAATGCTTCAGACTTCAGAGGTTTTTGGTGTGATAACCATAAAATTTATGCATTCAAGTAGGTTTGTATATACTACAATACACGTACCATGGAATGTATAGACAATTTAAAGCTACTTGTTCCAATAGTAAGACTCAAACTCAGACCATGTTTATTTGCAAAGAGCAAGAATGATCTGCACATGCCAAGCCAATGACCCTTCGCATAACAAAAGTATGAAGCTTGCATCAACCGAGACCAAGATAAGGTGTGTTGAATGTGTAACTGAGCTTCCTTTCATACATAGGAAAACAAGCTTGAACGGTTGGTTTGAGATCATCATTTGTTGTGAGATCTGTTTAGATCTTATGCATGGTCAGTCACTAGCTCATGCACATAAAGGTAGCACGACCTTCCAAGCTAATCATGCCTTTTGTGGCAGGTAAACTGGTAGACCAGTTGGGACAAAGCTAATTTCCAGCTGGGCCTACATTTGAGCATCAATTTATAACATTCTAGCTTGGGCCTAGCATGATAACTACATTTTAGGTCTGAAAGTGAACTGGTCTAAATATCATCAATGTCCAAGTCTGGTTAGTCACTGCCTAATTGAAGAATATAGCAGAGAGAGGAGGGAGAGGGAGAGGGGGGCTTTGGAAACTTCTCTGTCTGATAAATCCATTAATTTGAACATTAAGGCTATCAATTAGAGAAGAATCACCTTGTTGAGGATGGTGGTATGAATTGATGGGGGAAGGATCTGCTACCTGTTTTTGTGTCTCTCTTCTCGCCACCTCTTGCAGATCTCCCACCATGCAGTCACACCACCATCACATCAGGGTGATGTTGTATTTGTTCCACTGGTCCTCCACTTGACATGTCTGCTGCTGCTCACCTTGCCTTTGAAAATATAGAAGAGAGGAGAGAGAAGAAGAGATGGTGGAGCAAGGGCATAAAACACTAAAGCAAGTTGGATTTTGGCATATAAAAATATATGATATTACTGTTTGATATTTGTATTATTGGGTTGGAATGATCCTATTTGTTTTGCCTGAGAAATTTTGTTGTACCTTAGTTTCTAGATCGGTGTGCCTTGATTGGGCATAAATGTGTACACATGCCTGGCAACACATGGGTTGTGCTGCTTAGCCTATGCCCATATATCTAGAGGCAGGTACTTGGCTGTAGATTTAACTTGTGCTGCACTGACCTGTTAACTCTGCTAGGCCTGACATGTTTGGTGACACCTTGCATACCGCATAGGTTTGACATGTGTTGATCGTGCATGGTAGCCTCGTGTTCATAACACTTCTCTGACACGACACGTCATTTGGTAGAGCCCCACGGACATTCACATATGTGAGCTTTGTACTTATTAAACTTTTACTCATGGACTGATGGACCCACCAAATCCACACAAAAGGGCTTTAGATACATTTCTAAAGTTGCATGGAGCTCCTTCAGATGCCTTTTTGACTTCACACATAGCACCAGATAGTCATGCAAGTGGAAGAGCAAATCTTAGTTGATGAAGAACTCCTTCTGTAGATCCAGAAGATTGATCTTGCATGGTGTTCTCACAGAAAAATAAATTAGAACTAACAGCTCACATCATGGTGAATCAAACATTGGACCCTCTCTGTGATGTTGAGGATGTGAATGCCAAGAAGTCGGGCAAAGCCTTGGTTCAAATTTCTAACTTGGTAGAAATTTTAGGGTTGGATGAGGTGACTGATGATTTCATCATGTCATCACATGAAACTTTTTCTTCTCCTCTTTTGAGGGTTATAATTTTGAATGCCTGGCGTTTCAACACATGAACTTCCTTGAGTAGGACCAGAATGCATTGTTAACATGCATCTGCATTATGATTCATAATTTTGATTTTTAATATGATATAACCAAGCCTTGGTTGGTGCCAGCGTGTTAATCTAGTGAAATATTAAGTAGGATTGACTAATATGAGTTTGGACTGAATTCATTTTATCATTCAGATAAAGTTTATAAATGGTGCATGTTTGCTTGCCAGCACCAATAGACTTTGTCTAACTAAACTTATATTTCATTATTCATTTACGCCAGCATGCATCTGCATTGTGATATAAGTTTTTCTTTTAACATTAAGGATGTGTACCCTTTGGAAGTTTTTTAGGAATTACAAATCAGAGGGTTTCTTAACAGGGAGCAGTTGAAAGGCTGTTGGATGGTGTGTTTGACTGATAATATTCTCTTGCCTGCACTTAACACTGCAATATTGGCTGTTGGCATCATATTTTCTTTGTTATTTTACATTTCCTCATAATCTCTTAGCTATTTTCTTCCTGGATTAATTTCTAATTAATTTCAAAATCTTTAACTATAGATTTCTCTCTAGATGTAAGCACTGGCCCAAACCTCTTCCATTTCCTGATTTTATCTAGGGCATATGCAACCATTTGGGAATTAGTTTCAGCCAAAGATTGGATATCTTGGCATTCATGGAGTTTCCTATGGTCTAAACTGTTTGTTGCTGCTTTCTTCTGAACAGAAAAGAAGGTTGATGACTTGCCAAGGAAGACGACCTGTTCTTGCACAATACTGTAGAGTCAGGAGCTGCCTACGTTGCTCGTGTTCAGCTGCAAGAGCACGTTACATACAATTGGGTTGATGGGGAATAGGAGAACATCATAATCACTTTTGGTAGTTCTGTTGTTGGAGGATGCGGTCCTCCATGTATCGTTGCCTGAATGCTGTTGTGCCAATCAGAGTTGGTTTAGGTTTGGTGGTATTGTTGTGAACCAGGTTGATGACATAGGAAGAGGAGGCCGTTATATGATCACAGGTTATATATATGAAATGGTTTGTCACAGTGTTTCTGTTCAGACATTTTATTCTTCTTTCTTTCGTTCATGTTTTGTATATTGTCTGGATTAACTCTGCATCAAAGAGTGTCAGTGACAACCCTCCTGTCTCTCTGTTCTTCAACCCATTATTCTTATGGCCCGTGCGCAAGACATCAATGGGGGCTGATACCCGGTTTCGATCTGATTATCTTGAACAGGAGTGCTAGGGTTATCGGTCAAGAAGAATCTGTCGTTGTATCTGGGAGGATACAACTGGGTGGATTCCCAATACTACACTGCTAATTGATCATAAGACTGTTTGGATTTGTGTTGCGTGTCAAGAAAAAAATATTCTTATAGTTACCATGTGAGATAAGTTAATTCCACTTATGATGATGTAAATCTTAATAACATTGAATGGTGACCTAAGGTTCAGAGTGCTAAGTAATTGCATGCCAGAATCTGAATAGTTGTAATTTATGATATACTTTAGTGTCTCCAAGTGTATTTAACTATAAAAATGGCAGATGATAAGCAGGGAATTGTGGTATTATTTCCAGTGTTTCCTAAGGAAATTTGAGCAATGGAATAAAGTCTTTCTTTTGAATAGAAAGATCTAATATCAGTGATGCCATCTGAAGATTGAGGCTTATTGTTTTTGCTCTTTGGTTAGTTCCTAAATTGTAACTGAGAAGAATTAGTTAATTGGTTCTTCAACAAGCTTAAATACACATTGTCAGGTGCTGCTTTCTCCCTTTATGGTCTCTATCCAGCTGATGCTACTTTGGTGTTGCCTACTGTTTCTCATAACAAATGCCATAAACTGAATTATTTTTTCATGTGATAACATCTCAGTGGGGTTTTCGGTTTACAAATATGCTAGCAGAGCGCACGTGCGTTGCATGGAGAATATTCCTTTGTTTTGCTGTTATGTGGTGACTCCAAATACGATTGCGGTCGCAAGTTAAACTTTTCATGTGTGGTTTATAGGCACACCAAGCAGTTTCCTTCCCCCCGCAATCTCAGAGGTCAGATAAGATCTTCCATGTAAACCTAAGAACATGTTATGATTTTACGGACTATATAAGATCCTCTGGCATCCAGATGGGGTCTTCATAGTTTAATATAGTGTTGCTAGTATCATGTATTGGAATCTAAGACTAGAGATGCATTGGTATTTGTGCTCATATGATTTTCGTAACGTAAAGAAACGCGTTGAGTGCATCCGCCAAAATAAAAAGCGAGATACGGGTACTGCATTAAATATAGAGTTATTGTTTAGATCGAGGTTATAGCAAATCATCCTACTTCTCCCCATGTGCTGAACACCGTAACCATAAAACATGCTGGAAAAAAAATTTGATAAATACCTTCTTCCTGCTAACCGACTAAAAAATAATTGCACCATCTAAAACGCATACACACACATATAAAAACATATAAACTCAAAAAAATTAGATTATCAATTTAATCTATCCATATAAGCATAAAATTATCAACTATTGATGCCATTTAGATCAAAATAAATCTTTATTATGCTATATGACGGTAGAGAGAAAATATATGAAAAGTATTATATTATCAAAATATTAAAAGCATCTTAAAAAGCATGGCCAATTGAAAATAGAAAGAGAAAAAAATATTATATTATTAAAATATTGAAAGTATCTTAAAAGCACCATCTGAAGAGGGAGGGAGAGAGAGAGAGAGAAAAACTTCGTATTATTGATGTATTAAAACTATCTTAAATGCAGTGGCTTATAGATAAATGTATTATAGCCTATAAAATTTATAATTACATTCTTGCAATTAAAGCCTACTCATATGAATTAAATCGAAGTTTAGCAAATCATGGTTGTTCATTGTTTATTTCACTACCATTGTATGTAGCCAAGAATTTAAATTGACACCAGAAACTTGGATTGATGAATATATTATAAGCTGTTATTTTATCATTGGTTTGCTGCTTCAAATTTCATAGATTTGTTGTTTATAATTGTTGGCTATTATTTAAATTTTTTTTATTATTGATGGTATTATTAAAAGTAGAAGATATGGTTTTATTAATCTTTTTTCTATCCATTATTATTTTTCTACTATTTTCTTTTTGCTTTGACATTTTATTCTATATCTACAATCATTTTGGGTATTCAAGTGGTGCTTTTGTTTGAGATTAACTGTGTATCAAATGGTGTTTTATGCTTAACCTGTATTAAGTGTGGTAAAGTATTTATTTGAAATTAGAGACAATGGTCGATTGTCGATTTGCGAGATTGCAAAGGCATTTGATTTTATATTAGAAATGTTTGTTGAAAAAACATGGGGATTATCATTATGGACAACAAATGCCTTGTATGTTACATTAAGTAAATGTTGTCGGTAGAGTTAATATTGTTGTTGGGCAAGATTATAGAGAAGAAGGATTTTGAATGAGAAACAGAAGTTACGATATGGAACAGGCCATTGTGCAATGGAAAGATGAAGGTTAACTGCTCTTGGTAAAAGAAAAATTGATTTATTGTATGATGATCCTGATCAGCAAGATAATGTAATGGCATGTAATGATTATTTTCACCATATTGGAGTGGATGTTACTTAGTTGGAATTTGAATAGAATAGCTAGAGCAATGTCAATCATGGTATGGACATAATTTTTTTTAATTTTTTTTTTTTTGCAAATTATTCAAATGCAATTACTTTTGTAAATTTGCATCACAGACAGCCTATGTGCATTATATTTGTTGCAGCCAATAATAAATAAGTTAGCACTAGGCTTGCCAAGAGAGAGAGACCCACTATAATAGCAGAGAAAAAATAGATGAAAATGCCTATGAGAACTGGTGCTATGCTTGGTGGTGGTAGAAACTATAGTCAAGGTGTGATAAAAACTAATATAGATAGCACTTGTTGGTTTCTATTACATATTGTAAATATAAATCATTGTTTATACAATGTATTCATGAGTAACTTGTAGAAATTATTTAATTTAATAGGCTTACATGATTTTGTTGAAGAAGATGAAAATAATGATAGAATTGATGGAACTGATCAAGATAACGATGATAATGAATTTCAATTAATAACTACTGGTCAGTTTTTAATTTTCACACTCACTATTAGCTTAACAAATTTATCATTGATGATTATCTTAATAATATTTATATATGTGATTGTTAAGTTTGTGAATGATGTAAATATGGTACTTGATAATTTATATGATATATATATGAGTAATTTATAGAAATTATTTAATTTAATAGGCTTATATGATTTTGTTGAAGAAGATAAAAATAATGTTAGGATTGATGGAACTGATCAAGATACCAGTGATGATAAATTTCAGCCATCAACTGTTGGTCAGTTTTTAATTTTCACACTCACTATTACCTTAACAAATTTACCATTGATGATTATTTTAATAATATTTATATATATAATTGTTAAGTTTGTGAATGATATGAATATGGTACTTGATAATGGAAAAAGTCCTTGAGTTGGTTGTGAAATTGGAATAATAGATATGATTGGATGATATACAGGTTCTTTATAGCTTATAGGTACCCTCCAAACTATATTTGCTAATATACCTTGATTTATCTTTCTTTTTTACTAGGAGGTGTATTTACATCAAGTTAAAAGTAGAGGAGGTGTAAGTGAAACATAGAAAAAAGGTTAGGAGAGGTCATCAAAACTTTCCAATTTGGAAAGAACGAGATTGTGCATTTAGAAAAGAATACAGATGTCATCAAAACTTCATAAATTAGTATAATTTATTATTTTATAATATTTTTATTTTAGAAAATGAATTTCATGTTGGTTCTCTTTTATTATGCCACAAGTTCTTACTTCAAGAAATGTTTCCTCCATCGTATGAATTACATTCAAGAAAATACATCACATGTTCATCCTTTTACTATGCCTACTTGGGACCAAAATACACTTGTAGCATGAATAATATAATAATTCCAGTGAGCATATATTTTGATAAATTAGAGAAACATTTTCATGACATAAATCATTAGAAATTACAAATTAACTTTGAAATGTCCTAAAAAAAAAAAAAACATCTGAGATAAATCTCAAACTTTCAACTGAACATGCTTAGTACATTTAAAACTTAGATCCGATTATATATAAAATTATAGCAATCCAATATGCTAACATACAGTAAACAACCTATTTGGCCCTTCTTTTATAGTTTGAAATTTGATCCTCAAGTCTTCTATTCCATGGTAATAGCCTATTAATAATATCCCTGTCCCTTACATTTGAAGGTGAATCATGCCAATGGAAGCAACCATAGCCCCCATTTGCTTGAAAAAATAATTTAGGGTGGAAGATTAAAGCAAAAAATTAGATAATAAATCGAAATGAGAAAAATGATAATTTGCCACATACATCCCGCATCCAAATAAATGCCAGTCAAAATTTTCGGTGATCCATGAGGTCCTTAAAGGCAATCTGGTTCTACAATAGCAAAAATCAACAATTTAGAAGGAATAACTGAAAGAACTTAATGGGACACCCTTCATGATCTCCTTCTCCCTCTTCAACCCTCCCTTTCTTCTACAGATTTCTTCTTCTCTAACCATGGCTTGATTGGGTATTTTTTCTTCTCCACCCGTGGCTTGATTGGAGATTTCTTCTTCTCCACCCATAGCTTGATTAGGGATTTCTCCTTTCTACATGGTTTGATTTAAATTTCTTTTCCTTTCCTTTTGATTTTGGATAATCGGCATCCAAAACCTTGGGTCACATGAGGCACATGCTTAGATATTTTTAGTGCTATGACTAATACTCCATTAGCAACTGAAAGTAAGGGTATTATTGTCATTTCATAAAAATAGGTATCATGTCAAGGTCATGTGACACCATTCCGTTAATAGAGATAGATGGTAGAGCCATATTGGAATACTTTATTAAATAGAAGGATCCATTTAATACGTTTTAAAGTATAGAGGGTATAGATAAAATTAAGCTAAAGTTGAGGGGTATTCTAATAATTTTTTCTAAATTTTATAGTCTTTGTATACTTGATTTGGAATATATTAACCAATTGAAGTTATATTATGAAATTAAATATTTCAAAACTAAATATAGAAATATTATTGTTATATTAAAAAATTATGAATTAATCATGATAATCATTGTATGTTATCAAAACAGTCATAATTCACATTTAGTATTTCAAATATTTCACAAATAAAATCTTTAACACATCAACTAAAAGCCTGCTTTTTCTCTATACTTTTAACCAGATTGGATGTGCCACAAAATTGGTAATGCTAACAAATCTAAGTTATTTCCTACTACACATATCTTTCACTTTCTATCTCTTTACAAGAGTTAAATAACTAATTCTACTCAACTTTAAATTATTGAACCATTATCTAAACACCAACATGCATCTTTCTTTAAAAATCTGACTTCTTATCAGAAAATTTGCTCAAACTTTTAAACACTTTATACCATGCAATATATGTAACAGAATAATCTACACTTAAGTCTTCATTGTTTTTTTATTGAGAAGACAAAGTTATATTAGTTGTCATGGGTGAACCATAGACAAAACTAAACTTAGAAAAGGCCTTTAGTAAGGAAATATATTTTTTTTCCTTTTATTATTTTTAATATATCAAAGGCTATATTTGAAAGCAAAATCTATAACAATATTAATAATATTGATCATGGACTATCCCCACCTATATTTGCATATATTGTCATTGCCTTATATTCACTGTCTTTCATTTAAAAATATAAGAATTAAATTCTCAATCCTCCTTTTGATGCTGCTTTAACAAAGAACCCTTGTTGACTAAAACTCTAACTCTCGATTTCTTCTTTTAGGCTTAACATAATAGAATGTTCTTTTGGCACTATTTTACTTTAGAAAATGTTGAATTTACCCTTTGACTGGGACTCTTCTTCTGGAAATGTTCCCTATTCTATGGTTTTCAGATATTTTGGATGTCTTATTTCATGATTTCCTGTTTTGTTGGACGACATATTGCATCATAGAATCTCATTGGTTAAGATCTTCTTCTTATCCTTCCCAAATAACCGAAGTTATCCCATTTAGCCATGGTATCTAGATATTTTGGATGTTTTATTATGGTTCTCTGATTTGCTGGATGACATATTGACCTTCCTAAATAGCAAAAGTTATCCCATTTAGGTGTTCTTCCTAACCTTGCCAAATCCCCTTTTATTCGGTTGATATTATCTTCATACTTAGATTTAGGTATGGATTAATTTCTTTATAAATCACCCTAAGTCTCACCTTCGTGATAAAAATCTTACTTCCTATTTCATTGACTTGTGCAGGTCCTAAACATCTTTCCTATTTGTGGATATTTTTTTGAAAAACCTCATCTAGGTTTGTAACAATCATAGTTTGTAAGGACATTGAAAATCCTATTTTTATGGCTGTATACTCTTATGGTAGCAAAGCCCATATTATTTTAATTTCACAAGACACAACTTTCAATTATTTTTTAATGAAATAGTGGAGAGATAGAAGCATTTATCCCCTATAATGATTAATATAAAATTCTATATTACCAACAATTTGATAATGCTCGTTACATTCACAGCAGATAAAGATGTTAGAAATACATATGAAATACATCTAAAGTTAAAAAACTATAATAATTGAGATGATTGTATATCATTCTGTGTCGATGATTGAATCACCTAATACGATAATCAACATGAGGTACAAAATCTATTTGCAGTTTATTTTAGTATTCTTTTTTTTTAATTAGACTGAATCGTTTAATAATCAACATTTGATAGTATGTTGAAAAATCAATCTCTTTACATTGCAAGGATAATGGCCCATTTGAAAATGCTGAACATGTACATTGCATGTTCCAAAAATTATCATGAGAGCAATTTATCTCATTTTTTCTCATTTGGCAGCTCAAGTAATTTTGTTCAAATAGTTGAAGAAACAAGAGCTATATTAAAAATAAATTAAGTTTAGTAAATATGTTGGATACTTGAAAGAACTCTATAGAGGGTGTAGATCAAGAATTCAAGGATGTCAAAATCCTTCATGATACAATTCATAATTTCTACATTACAAATTATAGAGATTTTATATTTATAAAGAATGATTGTCAGTATGTGACCATTGAGTGTGTATATAAAGGATGTGGATGGTACATTCATGCTTCTTGCCTTGGGAATCAAGATAGATTTGCAATTAAAATAATAACCAATGAACATATATGTAGGGTAGGGTTGTAAGTTCGATCTCATCTTAAGGCTTCTAAGCATTGGATTTCAAATATTGTGAAGGATAAAATTTAAGATATGCCTTTGTATAGATCAAGTGATATTATAAAAGATTTTCATCATGAATTTGGTATGGAATTGCCATATCATCAAGTATAGTAAGGGAAAGAGGTTGCTATTAAAGAGCTATATGATCAAAAGTCAATATCTTATAAACGGATATGATGGTATTGCAATGCTACTCTTGAGACCAACCCAGGTAGCATAGTGGAGTATGAAATGCTTGAAAGTCGATTCAGATGTCTATTCATTTTATTTATTGCCTCAATCAATATGATTTTATAAATGGTAGTAGATCTCTGATAGTTATGGATGCAACATTTATTAAGCATAAGGATAGAGGAATTTTTACTTGATGCTACGAGCAAAGATGCAAATGATGACATATTTTTCATAGCATATGCTGTTGTTGA
Source organism: Cocos nucifera (assembly GCA_006176705.1). NCBI lineage: Eukaryota > Viridiplantae > Streptophyta > Magnoliopsida > Arecales > Arecaceae > Cocos > Cocos nucifera. The sequence goes on along the minus strand of QRFJ01000110.1, from coordinate 1,072,051 downwards.
TACAGAGAATGATGATAATTGGGATTGAATTTGTCAGATTTTGAAAGGAGCCTTAGAGTCTTAAGTCAACTATTATAGAATCATTATAATAGATAGACATTAGGGACTTATGAAAATAATATTGAAGTACTCTAGTGATAGCTACCACTCCTACCGCATCCGTCATGTCAAAGATAATTTTAAGAATTAGGTATGCAGCATTCATTTTTGAATTTTTTTAATTGTCGCATCTTTAAAATTCCTAGGTATGTTAACATACAAGTACTGTATACATTATCCTTTCATTTTTTACATATAGATGCTTGTCCATTATCATACAGTTGAAAGAAAGAGGTTTGTTGATTTATTAAATGCTACTGTATATACTCCAAGGCTAAATATTTTTCAAAAATTAATGAGCAAACTTATAGCAGATGTCCCAGGTGCAAGTAACTTTAAAATGCATGCGAAGCTAGAGAGTTGGACAAATTCACTATTTCCAGATCTATGCTGGGGTATCATGACATCTAATGTGGCTGAGTGTTTTAATAGTTAAATCCTAGAGGTTTGACATCTTTCTATTCTTTAGATGGTTGATCATATAAAACTCCAAATTATACAATTGATGCACGATAGATGGAGTTGAGGTTACAACATGCAAACCCATCTTTGTCTCGATCTTGAAAAAGAGTTTGGAGGTTATCCATCTTTACTTCAAGCATCATAATTTATGATGTAAAGGACATAAAGTACTCATGTAAGGTTGACCTACTGGGATGCACATCCTCTTACGATGAATAAAAAATCTTTTGGATTCCATGTAAGCATGCATGTTCATGCATTGAGAAGATTGACTGATTATTATATCACTTCACTGATAATTATTTTTAGGCTAAAATGTATAGAGTAATATATGCAGCATCTATCAATCCAATTTTTGATATTGAGGTAATCTAGAGTATCTTAGAGGAGATACATATTTTATCTTCTATCATGAAGACTCATCCTGGTAGGTTTAGGAAGAAGAGCTTCATAGATGGTATCATCGACAAATATGAAATATGGGTGATGCGAAAAAGAAAGATACAATAGAAGGACTTGTAATGAGGCTATTGAGTAACATTTAGGATTAGAGTTATTTTGTGAAAAGTAAAATTACTGAATGTTGCGAAACTGCAATTTGTTATGAACTTGTAAAACCTAAAAGTATTTATCCTTTTCAATTATTCAATTGACTTATATACTTTAATATTATTTTAAATTTTATATTTTATCTTCCTAAATTCTGAATCAAACAATGGCAGCACAGGAATATAGATTAATGAAACAACTGAATTTGGCACAATGTTAAGGTGTCATTATATAAAGTTAATTTGTCATTATGCACCATTAAATTAATATTATACATAGTTAAATTAATATGGTATATAGTTAAATTAACATGGTATATAGTTAAATGACTACTACACATAGTTAACTTGCCACTGCATACTATTAAATTAACACGGTATATAGTTAAATTATCATTGCACATAGTTAAAATAAAGTGGTACATAGTTATATATAGATAGTGTATAGTTAAATTAATATAGTACATAGTTAAATTACCACCGCACGTAGTTATATATATGGTATATAGTTAAGTTTTTACTGTACAATTAATTTACCAGTACACGTCAAATTAACATGATGCATAGTTAAATTATAATTACATATAGTTAAATTAATATGGTATATAATTATATATAAATAGTATATAATTAAATTAATATGGTACTTAGTTAAATTTACTATAAAATAATTTACTATTTGGTAGTTGGAACAACTCTTATTGCTAATTGCCACTATTAGCTATGAATTTTCTAGCCATCGCTAATAACCGCTATTAGTGATGGCATTTATGATGGCTAAATTTTATTGCTATTCATTTTTTTATTTTTAAACTAAATTTTTTAAAAAATTAGTGATGACTATTTTGTTATTAATGCGATGGCTAAAGCCATCGCTAATGCCATCGATAATAGTTAATTTTATTTTTTAAAAAATCTATAATAATATTTTTTTAAATTTATTTTAATTAATCATAATTAATTATGATTTCTAATATCTATTATAATTAAAATCCAAAGTTAATATGATAATATAAATAAAAATATTATATTATATTAAAAATATAAATTATATAATTTTACAAGTAGAGTTAAAAAATTTAATATATCAAAATAAAAAAAAATCATATCAGATTCTTCTCGTCGTCCTCCTGCTCCTCCCCAGCCGCTGGTAGATGAGAGCTAGATGTCCCAGCATCTTGAAATAAAAAAATAAAATATTATTAATAAGTTTTGATATGATGGCGTATCTTTCGGTAAAGAGGCATATGTTTTGATATACTCATTCAATTCTTGAACAGATTATTTCTATACATTTCATTTGATGATACGGAGCTATAGACATCCTTAGTCCTTTAATTAAATGGTTAGATTAAATTTTTAACGCCTACATCCTCTTCCCAAACTCAAGCATAAATATGTGAAGCTTCTAAATATAAAAATTTAAAATAAATAAAAGAGTTTACTAATAGAATTATCTGATATGATAGCTGAAACAATGAGCCCAGCTAGTGCACAGCTATGGATCCCAAAAAATTTTCACAACTATATTGTGGACAACATTCCATCATTGGATCTTCACCGGCTGCAATAATGATCGTCGGATTGTGCATCACTATTCTCGTGGACCATCATGGACTAGGTGCATCGAGAATCACAGCCAATCAGAGCTCGCCACACTAGATCAAATTATCGAAATGCCTTTGTACGCCACGATATAAATTTTATAGACCTCTTAGCAGCCTAGGTTCACCACGTGGCACGTGCCGATTGACCGCGCTTGCTGAGTTGGATGGTCCATGCCTATTTCATGGATCGATCAGTTGGTCCACCATGCACCGATCTATTTTTTTTTTTTTTTTTAAACTTTTGAACTTCATAATTTTTTTTATTTTAGCTCTGATTTGAGTAAAATTTGTTACGTTAGAATTCATTAATTGAGCTTTTTATATTGGTGAGCTTCTTTTCTATAAAACACTAATAAAAGTCTTAATTTCTTAAAATAAATTTTAGTTATTATATATTCTAATACTTTTATTTAGTAATTTATGATAATTATCATACCTTCTAATTTTAGTTTTACTCGTCTTTGAGTAAAAAGAGAAAAATTAGAAGTATGTACTGACTCAATAAGATGTAAAAGTTTCTTCAGATCATCCTAAAGTCAGTTGATACCTAGTTAGAGATTTAAGAAATACATCATTGGATTATTAATTCTATCCCAAATAGTGGTTAAGAGAAAAACATAAAATTTAGAGCTTTTCTTTGATAAATTTTTCATCTTTATCCTTTAAATTCTCTATCTTTAGTATGAACTGGAGATTTTTTTTCTAGCTAGTGTAATGTTTTTAATCTCTTAAGCTTTCTATCTGATCCTTATAGTGAGCTTTGGACCAATGACTTTCAAATCAGTTGACTTTAAGATATTAGGTGTAGCACATCCCATAGACTTATTGACTCGAGTCAAATACGCTACATCTTAAAATTAACTATATAGTAAGCTTCTTCATATTGCCCACTTTTTGACGTAAATAATATTGTTTACTTAGGTAACGAGATCGGTTACTCGATGGAAGATCAATATTTAGAACTTACTTTTTATTCTTTTTTTTTAATTTTTTTTATATTATTTTTTCATTCATACCCACATAAAGTAGATTCTTCATTGAATATAGGCTGGAAGAAGATTTTAGAATCACTTAAAAATTTATTCTATTTTAGACCTGTCCATTTAATTATTGAATTTTCTTAATAATTTGGTTCTTAGTATTTCAAAAATTTTCTAAATCATTAATCAATTATCTATTAAAATATCTGAAAAACTTCAAATGAAGATGAAATCATGTACATAAGATAAATTATTATGATGCTTGAGGACTTAAATATTTTATTTATCCTTCTCCCCCAACTTAATTTTCATTATTCTTAATGAAGAAAAAAAATAGAGTGTGATAAATGATAAATATAATAAGAAAAAAGTTCACCTGGTTTAATTTAATTCTGGTCTCGGCCTGGGCTTTAATTATTCTTCATCTAGCATGAGTTTGTAGTTCTTCCCCCAAGTTATTCTTGAAAGAAAGATAAACTAAAAATAAAAAAAAATTAAATATAAAAATCTGGGTTGCCTCCCAGTAATCGCTAAGTTTAACGTCTTCAGTCAAATCCTATGAAGGAGTTTTAGGTATAATTAATTTTAGCACATCCTTCAAGATTTTAAAAAGATAGGATCAATCAGGAGGCCTTGTTGTCATAGCAGAAAATCATTCATGGAATACTTTTTGACAGTTAAGCATAGCTCTAAACAATAAAGTGTTAGAAGCAAGCAAATTAAACTAAATTCTATAATTTTTATGATGATTTGGAAGAAATTGTGTTTGATGAACCAAAATTAGGGGTGTTGGTTTAAAGATTACTTCAACTATAGCCTGATCTTCCCTACTTTCTTTCTCGGATCTAATATGTCTCAATATCAATTCTTCTTGATTATGGTACTTTTTCTAAATTAATTTTAAATCTGCCTCCATACATCATTTTAATATTATAGATAAATTTTGGAGGCTATCCTCAAAAGTAGTGCTAAACATAGAAAAATCATTCTTAAAGTCATTATTCCTAATTTCAGCAATATCCCATCCAACAGCTTCTTTGTATGCTTTTAGAACATCCATAAGTTGGTCTTTCTGGGTAGATATCACTGATCGGGTGTTAGTAGGTTCATCAGAAAGAGGTTTCAATTTTGTATCAGTTGGTGGTTCTAATAAGAGAGCTATTAGTGGGCTAGATGGTGGCTCAAGTTTTTCAATCCATGGTGGAGTGATTTTAAGGTAAGGTGTATCTACTTGGTCACTAATTTTTATATTATATCCATCATCATCAAAATCATCCACCTCATAATGAGCAAAATGGAGATTTAATGAATCCTGAACAAGAATTATGGGCGAAGCTTCCACTAAGGTATTATTCATCTATAGTTCTTGGAAAGTCTTTCTTAATTCCATCATCTTATCAGTTTGTCCTTCCTTGTTAAAAGTGATTTTAGAGCTCTTAGGGATGGGTCCATATATAAGTAAGGTGATGGAATTGGTTTGTCCCACATTTCTAGTTCTTTTCTATACTTTGAAGCCTCAGTAATATGGTCTAAGAGGATCTTTTTAGTTGTGTAGGATTGTTCTATTACCATATTATTTTCAAGAGTTTTAATTGATTGTTCAGAAAAAGCTTCTGGGATATTAAAATTTTTAACCATGTATGGTCCCTCAGGATCACTCTCGGATTGACTAGACAACTCTCTTTCCTCCTACTATTTGAATGTAAGCACTTGTTTCTCTAGTTCTTTAAGTTTTTCATGTAGGAGTGAAAGGTTTGTTATAAGGTCTGATTATTAAGCTCTAACTTATTTAATGCTTGGTAAATCCTCTCTTCGGTAGTTGATTCATTGTTATTTAAAGAAGATTGATAATGTAGGTTGGGCATCTCATAATGTGCATCTATAAATGTGGGTTCTTGTGGCATCGGGATAATCACTGGTTGTGATTGTCATGAAAAATCTGATTGAATCCCCCAGCTTAGATTGTAAGTGTCAAAGTATGGATTATTTTCTGATCTGTAGGCTATTTGGATGTGATCTTGATAAACTTGCTCATATGTATACTTAAAAAATCAATGTAGACATTCACTTGCATAGTGGGTGGGGCTCAAACAAATTGCACAAACTTATTATGCAAGAAGAAAAGATAGATTGGAAGAGTGTCTATTGGCTTCTAAATCATCTATTCTATTAAATAACTCAGCATAAAAATCCATCTTAGATTGTTATTTATTATATTATATTTTATTTTAAAGAATAAGAAAAAAAATAAGAAGAGAGAATTCTAAAGATGAGAGTCTAGAGGATCCTAGATCTAAGGATAATAGAGGAGAGTGTTTTAATTAGGGTTTGAGTTATAATAGCAAATAAGTTAAGTAAGCATGGACTCTCTATCCAAAGGTTTACCTAGATTTAGATAACTTTTAACTACCAAGATCATCTTTAAGCCATCTAGGTAAAGAATCAGCCACTCAACTGATCAGGTAAGTGTAAGATCGATGGGAGTCCCCTCGTTACTTTTCTTAGACACCAATGATCTTGGCCAGCTAAACTAATAGAATTAATTAAGTAATAATCTTTCTTCAGAACGTAATTTCTGAACTACTTTTCTAGATACCAGTCAAACTGACTAACCTTAACCCAGTCCAACTCTTAGGGTTCCTTGTCCTAATGAGCTCGATTATTCTTAAGGGCCAATATCTAATTGATTTTAAGTTAAGATATGGATTTATGCAATATGAAGGATGGTGGTTTGTGGGCTAAGAAAGGATGATCAAATCTTCATCTTATCTTGTTTAATAGATTGTGCCCTTAGAGTATATTATGAATATGCAATGCAAATCAAAATAAGATATCCAAACATGTTAAACATTAATTTTATATAATGTTGGGGATAAATCCCACTTCCGTCGAAGCTTAGTCCGATGCTTAGCTTAATGCAATCAGTAGCCATAGAAGAGCTTCAGCAGACGGGCTTTAGCCAAACCCCCAACGGCCAAGCTTCTTCTAATCCGTTCAGCCGGCCGAACTACTTAGCGGCCGAACTCCTTTTGACTCTCCAATCGTCGAGCTTCAGTCAGACTCTCGCAAGAGTCGAACTTTCTCCACGTCGTTACAGCCAGGCGCCTGTGGGAGCCGAATTTCCTCCAACGATCGAGCTTCAATGAAAGTCGGACTTCCTGCGGACTTCTCCAGCGATCGAGCTTCTATGAAAGCCGGACTCTCTGTGGACTTTTCCAGCGGTCGAGCTTCTACAGAAGCCGGACTCCCTGCGGACTTCTTCAATGGACGGGCTTCTCAATGGCCGAACTTTCATGAAAGTCGAACGTCTTATGATGGATTCCTGCAGACGATCCCGCTACGATTACACGATAATAACGATCGGCATTTATCAAGTCAATAATGATCGGTATTTATTAAGTCAATACGATCAGCATTGATCAGGACAGTTACGATAATCATTAATCAAGACGGTTACAACAAGCTTCCTCTATAAAAAGGATCCTTCGAATACACTTACGCCAGGTTCTGAAAATCATTCTCTCCTCCTCTAAACTCTACCGAACTCCACACTGAGTACTCCATTCCTGTTGACTGGAGATGACTTGATCATCAGAGGGTCTTGCCGGAGCCACCCCCCACTGACTTCGGATGGGACTTTATTTTGCAGGTCCCCAGCGGCGACCCCATCTGCCTCCACTCCAACGAATTTCGATGACTACTAGATTCTATGTCAACAGATTGGTGCTAGAAGGAGGGCCCGGCAACGATTTCTCTCTTAAAGAAAGCCGGGGTTTCCTTGTTCTTAAAGGAGTGCTCGGCAATGATTTCTCTCTTCCCACTCCAGAAATCTCTTTTCCTCCTCTTTCGAATTCCTTTCCAAAAAGAAAAGATGCCCCCCAGGAGAGCCTCCACCCGACGATCGGCGGCCTCCACGGCCCGATCCTGTTTGGATCCATCCGCTCCTGCTCCAGCCCCGACGACCAACGCTCACTCTATAGCCGCAGTAGATGCCGAGCAGTTCAACCTGCTCGTCCAACAGGTTCATGGCCTCACTGAGGCAGTTCAGGAAGTGCAGACCATGCACCAGTAGGCCCCAGTACCAGCTCAATCGATGTGGGATTCTTCAGAGTCATGTGGTCCAATTCAGGGGTAATTAACATGGGCTACCCGACCTCTAATCCCCGAAAGAGGAAGGCAACGGAGGGAGAGCCCTTGCTCAGACCGCAGCTCGACCCAGGGTGAAGCTTTGCACCCATTCAGCAAGAAGACCTTGGAGATTAGAGATCGCGAAGATCTCCTGGATCAAAGGCTCTTAGAAATGAGCCAATGAATCAAAGAACTCCGTCACACTCCCTCCTCATGCGGTAATGACATCTGCACTGACCCTCCTTTTTCACAGAAAATCATGTAGGAACCGATCCCGCCGAACTTCAAGCTCCTGCAATTCGAGAGCTACGATGGGACCACCGATCTGGTCGACCACCTGAAAGCCTTTCGGACAATGATGCTGCTCCATGGTGTGCCAGACGCTATCTTGTGCCGGACTTTCTCCTCTATCCTTAAAGGGGCCGCTAGAAACTGGTACTCGGCGTTTAAGCCAAATACCATCTTATCATTTGACCAGATGAGTCAACAGTTCATGGCCCACTTTGTCAGTAGTCGGCGTCCGCGCCGAGGTTCGGAGTCCTTAATGGCCATCAGGCAGAAAGAGGGGGAATCCATCTAGGCTTACATTACCCGATTTAATACTACTGCACTAGAGGTCCGGGACCTGGATCAGTCAGTTGCCATGGCCGCTCTCAAGGGCGGCCTTCAGAAGAACGATCTACTGTTCTCCTTAGAAAAGAAGTATCCTAGGGACTTTGCCGATATGCTGGCTCGAGCCAAAAGTTATGCCTGGGCAGAGGAGGCCTTCGAGGCTAAGGATGACGAAGTCGGCGGCAAGCGACGAATCAATGGGTCAGGCAGGCCCACTGAAGAAAGGAAGCAGACTGAAGCTCGACCGCATTCCCGAACTCCTCCTGGTCGTGGGCGAGTCCAGACTCCCCCTCAAGCTCAAAAGTGGGGAAGCCCTAATGGAAGGACACACCGAGGTTTTCCTCAGCACCGAAGTTCTCTCCGACGACGACGATTTCACAACCACATCCTCCCTTAACACCCCAAAGACTCAAGTATTGATGAAGATCCGGGAGCGACTTCCAAGACCGAAGAGAATGCGTTTCCATCCTAGCAAGCGCAATCCCAACAAGTTCTGCGTTTACCATTGCGACCATGGTCATGACACTGAGGAGTGCATCCAACTCCAAGACGAGATCGAAGAGCTCGTCAGGCGAGGCAGACTAAGTCAATTTCTTCGAAGATGGCTTGAGGAGAAGGAAGATCGGCTAAGAGCGTTACCGTCAAGTGGAAAAAACCTGCAAGAAGATCAGCTACCCCTTGGCGTCATCAATACTATCTTAGGGGGACCTCAGCAAGGGGAGACCAATGGATCCGAAGGATCGGTGAAGAGGCAGAGGATCGTAGAGCCCATGGCCTTCACTGAGGAGGACGGTCAAAGAATCCAATTTCCACACAATGACGTAGTTGTAATTTTCTTGAATATTGCTGACTACGATGTATGCCGCGTTCTGATAGATAATGGAAGCTCAGTCGATGTGTTGTTTTATGATGCCTTCTCAAAAATATCCCTGCCCAACGATCGATTGGGACCGATGAATTCCCCACTGATAGGATTTGCTGGCAATGCCATACCAGTCGAAGGCATAATAACATTGACCGTAGCGGCAGGGCAGCGCCCGAAGCTGGCTAAAGCTCGAGTCGACTTCTTAGTCATAAGGACCTCGCCGCCTATAACGCGATCCTTGGCCGACCTGGTCTAAATGCACTCCGGGCGATAGTGTCAACCTATTATTTGAAGATGAAGTTTTCGACGAGTCACGGGGTCGGATAAGTCAGAGGAGACCAGGCTCTGATGAGGTATTGCTACTCGATTGCCCTGCATAAGGGAGATCAGCCCGACACTTATCTTGTTAACGGACTGGACGTCCACGACGATCTCACTGAGGAGCAGGACGAGCCTGTGGAGGACCTCGTCTCTGTGCCCTTGAATGATGGAAACTCGGAGCACGTGGTGCAGATCAGATCCAACTTGACGGCCGAGGTTCGAGAGCAGCTCATCGCTTTCCTCAGAAATAAATGCGGACGTCTTCGCCTGGACCCAGCGGATATGCCGGGGATTGACACTGAGGTCATGGAACATCGATTAGCCGTCGATCCGAGGCACCGATCGATAAGAGAAAAGCTGCGCCACCATGCCTCGGAGAGGCAGAAAGCGATCGCCAAAGAAGTAGACAAGCTCCTCAAAGTCGGACTCATCCGGGAGATTAACTATCCGACCTGGGTCTCGAACGTGGTTCTTGTCAAGAAAGCAAATAATAAGTGGAGGATGTGCGTCGACTTCAAGAAGCTGAATAAGGCTTGTCTGAAGGATAGCTACCCCCTACCCAGGATCGACCAGCTGGTGGACGTAACCATGGGCCATGAGCTCCTCACCTTTATGGATGCCTTTTCTGGTTACAACCAGATACGCATGGCGCCTGAGGATGAAGAGAAGACCGCCTTCATTACTAACCGAGGTCTTTATTGCTACAAGGTCATGCCTTTTGGACTCAAGAACGCAGGAGCAACATACCAGCATTTGGTTAATAAGGTCTTCAAGGAGCAGATCGGCTGCAACATGGAGGTGTACGTAGATGATATGCTCGTCAAAAGCCAAGCTTCAACAGACCACTTGGCTGACCTTGAAGAGACCTTCGGTGCACTCAGGAAGCATAAGATGAAGCTGAACCCAACCAAATGCGTCTTTGGTGTAACCTCCAAAAAATTTTTTGAATTCATGGTGTCGAGATGCGGAATCGAGGCAAACCCTCAGAAAATCAGAGCCATTCGAGAAATGACCACTCCAAAGACGATCAAGAAAGTTCAGCGCCTGGCCGAAAAGGTGGCATCCCTAAATCGCTTCATCTCAAGGTCGGCCGAATGATGCATGCCCTTCTTCGAGGTTCTCAGGCAATCGAAGGACTTCTGTTGGACGGCGGAGTGCCAACAGGCATTCGAGGAGCTCAAAAACTACCTCGGCATGCCCCAATTACTGGCAAAGCCCGAACTTGGGGAAGAATTATTCCTGTATCTAGCTATCTCCCTGGTGGCCCTGGAGGCAGTCCTCGTCAGGGAAGAAGCAAAGACGCAGCGACCGATCTACTACGTGAGTCGAGTCCTGAGGGACGCAGAGATCAGGTACTCTAGGTTAGAAAAACTGACTTACTGTCTCATAATTGCCGTCAAGAGGCGCTGACCTTACTTTCAGGAGCACACCATAACGGTCCTCATGGACCAACCAATAAAAGCAGTTCTCCATTGAGTAGACGCTTTCAAAAGAATCGCAAAATGGGCAATCGAGCTCACAGAGTTCAACATCAACTACCGGCTTAGGCCGTCGATCAAGGCCCAGATACTGATGGATTTTATGCTAGAATGCACCATTCCAGTTGAAGCTGAGCTTGAATCGAGCGAAACCAGCACCAGAGCGAGGCCGAACTTCGACGAAGCCAAGCTGTCATGATCGATCCTCCCCGAAGAGAGCGTCGACCTCTCTGAAGATTCCTGAGCTCTACATGTGGATGGTTCGTCCAACTCCGCTGGAGCTGGTGCGGGGCTAGTCTTGGTCAGCCCCGAAGGAGTTGTCGCTGAGTACGTGCTGCGTCTTGAGTTTTTCGCGATCAATAATGGGATCGAATATGAAGTGCTGATCGTCGGATTAAAGATAGCAAGGGAATTAAAAATAGATCGGCTTCAAGTCTACAACGATTTTCAGCTGGTGGTTGGTCAAGTCGATGGTGGCTACAAGGCACGGGAGGAAAGCATGGTGAGGTACCTTGGAAAAGTGAAGAATTTGATCCCGGCCTTCGACAGTTTTGGCATTCAGTACACTCCGATGGCGGAAAATGCAAGAGCCGATCTTCTTTCCAAGTTGGCCGCTTCAATGCCGGCCGAACTGCCCAAAGAAGTGTTTTTGGAAACTTTGAAGTGCCCGACCACAGAGGAATCTCAGGCCATCCTGTAGATAAAATTTGAGCCCAACTGGATCAACCCGTTGATCGCCTACCTTCAAGAGGGGGTCCTTCCCCGCGATCGAAAAGAAGCTCGAAAGCTCAGGAATCAGGCCTCCCGCTACGTCTTATACAAAGGCAGATTGTATAAGAGGTCGTACTCCCTCCCATTGCTGAGATGTCTCCAACCTTCAGAGGCCGACCTCGCGCTATGGGATATGCACGAGGAACTCTGCGGAAGTCACGTAGGAGCCAGGTACCTATCGTAAAAACTACTCCGACAGGGGTACTACTGGCCGACTTTATTTCGTAATTTCGTAGAATATGTAAAGAGGTGCGACCGCTGTCAGAAGAACGCCAGCGTGCAGAGGCAGTCGGCATCCAAACTCACTCTGCTCAGTTCACCCTGGCCGTTTGTACAGTAGAGAATGGATATACTCGGCCCCTTTCCAACGGCATCTAGGTAGCGAAAGTTCCTCCTGGTTGCGATCGACTACTTCACCAAGTGGATCGAAGCCGAACCACTCGCGAAGATTACCAAGGCTAAGGTGCAGGACTTCATCTGAAAGTCACTAGTCTGTCGGTTTGGCCTGCCCCGAACCCTCATAACCGACAATGAGTGACAGATCGTCGGGGTGAGGTTCGCCGAGTTCTACGAAGGACTAAACATCTTCCACCGCTTCACATCGGTGGCTCACCCGCAGGCCAATGGAAAAGCTGAGATAACCAATTGGACCTTACTGCAAGGAATCAAAGTGAGACTAGATAGGGCAAAAGGGACCTGGGTGGACGAACTCTACCATGTCCTTTAGGCATACCGAACTACTCAGAGGGTGCCAACCGAAGAAACACCCTTCTCCTTGGCCTTCGGCACTGAGGTAGTTATCTCGATCGAGCTTAAGCTCCCTTCTGCACAAGTCATGTGCTTCAATGAGCGGCACAACCTCCAGGACCTAAGAGTCAACCTCAATCTTCTAAAAAAAAAGAGAGAGGAAGCCCGCATCCGGATGGCAGCCTACAAATAGAAGGTGGCTCGGTATTACAACTCTAGGGTTAAAAGTAAGACATTTAGAGCGGGAGACTTAGTACTTCGGCGAGCCGCTGTCGCTCAGCCTCAGAGTCAAGGAAAGCTCATCCCAAACTGGAATGGTCCATATGAGGTAACGAAAGTCATCCGATCCGGAACTTATCATTTGAAGGAACTCGGAGGGATGGTGCTTCTCCGACCGTGGAACTAAGAAAATTTGAGGATGTATTATCAGTAAACTTTTTTTAAAAACTTCTTTGTTCTGCATTATTGACTTCTGGCATAAGAATTATGGGATGACAAAAAAAAAATGAGTAAAAATAGCCCGTTAGAAACAGGAGGAGAACCTCATCCTAACGCAAGCAGGTCAAAGACCTCTAAACCTCGGCTGTAGGAGACAAGATCTCCCCCAGGTCAACATCGATCATGGAAAATAAGACCTTACCAAAATCGAAGGCCTCGTTCGCAAAGGACGAGATAGGGGGAGAGGCGCGGACGATGGTCCGCATGTGCCCCCATAGCCCGTTAGGAACAGGAGGAGGATCTTGTCCTAACGTGAGCAAAGTCGAAGGCCTCGTTCACAAAGAACGAGATGGGGGAAGAGGCATGGACGACGGTCCGCATGTGCCCCCATAGTCCGTTAGGAACATGAGGAGGACCTCGTCCTAACGCGAGCAAAGTCGAAGGCCTCGTTCATAAGGACAAGATGGGGGAGAGGTGCGGATGACTATTCGCATGTGCCCCCACAGTCCATTAGGAACAGGAGGAGGACCTTATTCTAACGCGAGCAAAGTCGAAGGCCTCATTCACAAAGGATGAGATGGAAGGAGAGATGCGGACGATGGTCTGCATGTGCACCCATAGCCCATTAGGAACAGGAGGAGGACCTCGTCCTAACGCGAGCAAAATCGAAGGCCTCGCTCACAAAGAACGAGATGGGGGAAGAGGCGCGGACGACGGTCCGCATGTGCCCCCATAGTCCGTTAGGAATAGGAGGAGGACCTCGTCCTAACGCAAGCAAAATCGAAGACCTCGTTCACTTTAGATGAGATGGGGGGAGATGGACGACGGTCCGAATGTGCCCCCATAGCCCGTTAGGAGCAAGAGGAGAATCTCATCCTAACGCGAGCAAAGTCAAAGTTAGGAACAGGAGGAGAATCTCATCCTAATCCGAGCGACCGGGACAACCTCGATCGGAGAGCTTCAACTTTCACTTCGGCTAGAGATAAGATTGGAGATAACCTCATCCTGAGATGAGATCTCTCCCGAGCTTCGACATGGACCAGCATGAGGCTCAGAGGAAGACTTCGGCAGTCGTCATTCCTGCACTCCCTTTCCTTTGATTTTCGAACTCGAGAGTGGAAGGACTGGTGTTGGGGATAAATTCCGCTTTCATCGAAGTCTAGTCCGATGCTTAGCCTAATGCAACCAGTAGCTGTAGAAGAGCTTCAGCAGATGGGCTTAAGTCAAACCCCCAGCGATCAAGCTTCTTCTAACCCGTTCAGTCGATCGAACTACTTAACGGTCGAACTCCTTCTGACTCTCCAATCGCCGAGCTTCAGTCAGACTTCCGTAAGAGCCGAACTCTCTCCGCGTCATTACAGCCAGGCGCCTGTAGGAGCCAAATTCCCTCCAACGATCGAGCTTCTACGAAAGCTGGACTCCCTACGGACTTCTCCAGCGGTCGGGCTTCTACGGAAGTCGGACTCCCTGCGGACTTCTCCAGCGGATGGGCTTCTCAATGACCGAACTTTCATGAAAGCCGAACTTCTTATGACGGATTTCTGCAGGCGATCCCGCTACGGTTACACAATAATAACGATCGACATTTATCAAGTCAATAACTATCGATATTTATCAAGTCAATAACGATCGGTATTGATCAGGATAGTTACAACAATCATTAATCAAGGCGGTTACAACAAGCTTCCTTTATAAAAAGAATCCTCCGAATACGCTTACGCCAGATTCTGAAAACCATTCTCTCCTTCTCTAAACTCTGTCGAACTCTACACTGAGCACTCCATTCCCATTGACTGGAGCTGACTTGATCATCGGAGGGTCCTGCCGGAGCCACCCCCCACCGACTTCGGACGAGACTTTATTTTGTAGGTTCCCGACGGCGATCCCATCCGCCTCCACTCTAGCAAATTTCGGCGACTATTAGATTCTACGTCGACATATAATATTTATAGTTACTTTAAATTAATTAAGTATTATGAGATGTCAGTGATTTTTTAAGGATATATGGTCTTATCTTTTTATAGATATTTTTTTTTAGTTTTTGATTATATGGTTTTGCAACAAAAAGTAAATTCAAGTGATTAAGTCTTAAAAAGCAATAAACTAATCTGAACTGTAGATAGCAAAAATCAATTACGAAAAGATAATAATAACTAGATAAAATTAAAGAACAATAAAAAAATTATTTTTTTATTTATTTTAAAATTATTTTATTATTTTTTAAATTAATTAATTAATTTTTAATTAATTGAAGCAACCATGCTCAATTTCCGATAATGGCATCAAAAATTTGACTACTTGTTGTTACAACATCAAATAAAATTTAGACCTAATTTTAATATTAAGTAGGATAGTGGTGAGTCGAGTGTCGATTTTCTTAAAAATTGAAGGTTGAGTTGCATTCAATTAAAAAAAATTTAACTTAATTTATGAAGTAGGAATTTAAAGTAGTAACTTAAAAAGAACTAATTTAAATTTAGTAAATTAAAATAAAAAAATAGATATTTAATTAATTAAGATTTTAAAATTAATTAAAAATAAGAAGGAAAGTTGTCTAGGGTTTTAGTTCCATCTTTCATCATTCAAGTTTATAATTGATTCATGCAATCTTTCTATTGTCAATATGCAATCTTATGAAATATATATTTCTTTGATCTGATTCTAACATAACCTATTCTACCGAGCATGGACCATATCTAATATGATCATGATCCATCTCAAAAACATAGACTATTTAGATCATGTAATCAAAAAATAATAAATATAATTTTGATTAATTTTTATAATTCATTCTAATCTGAGTATAGATCATATCTATCTACGATTATGATCTATCTTCTTAGCATAAAATGCAAGAAAAATAACTATTAAAGCATAAATCTTACAATTTATTTTAATTTGAGTATAGATTGTATCTTTCTGCGATCATGATCTATTTCTTTAGTTATAAATTATAAAAAATTTAATATTAAAATATAAATAAAAAAGATATGTAAAAGATGAAGATATTTTATTGTCCAATAAAAAGAAATACAAAATTCAAATTATAAACTTTCATGCATGAAGGACTTTCCTTACTTCCCTGAACACACGATCTCTAGCTGTACATGGATTTAATCTTGCTAGCTTTTGGCATATTGAAATCTCCCAGATAAAAAAGAAAAAAAAGAAAAAGAAAGAAGAAAAGAGAAAAAAGAAGAGGGAGAGAGAAGAAGAAGAGAGAGAAAAGCTTAGAGGGCTAATTTTCTCTCACAAGGGTTTTCTGTTCAGATTTTGCTTCCTGGCGTGAGTAGAGCTTAATTAGAAGAAAAATAGGGATATTTAGGTCTTTATTGAAGTCAAATCAGAGTCTAGATTGAATTTAATCCTCCAAAATGGTTTTGGTCATCGAATCTTGATCAAATAGCTTAAAATCAACTCAAAAATCCATCATAAATCTTTTAAGATTATTTTTGGGCCATCGGATTGAAGTCAGGATAGTTTTCAGCCATCGGATCGCACACTGGAGGCCTAAGAAAGCCTATTCAAATTAAGAATTAATTCCCACCGTTGGATCTTCACCAACTACGATAATGACTGTCAAATCATATATCACTATTATCGTAGACCATCATGGACCAGGCGTGTCGAGGACCATAGCCAATTAGAGCTCACCGCGCCAGATCAAATTATTGAAATGCCCCTATACGCCGCAATATAAATTTCATAGACCTCTTAGCAGTCTAGGTTTGCCACATGGCACATGCCAATTAGTCGCACTTGCTGAGCTGGACGTTCCGCGCCTATTACATGGACCGATCAATTGGTCCACCATGCACTGGTCTATTTTTTTATTTTTTTTATTTTAAATTTTTAGGCTTCATAATTTTTTCGTTTTAGCTCTGATTTGAGTAAAATTTATTGCGTTAGAACTCATAAATTGAGCTCTTCATATTGGTGGGCTTCTTTCTTATAAAATACTAATAAAAATATTAATTTTTTAAAAAAAACTTTAATTATTATATATTTTAATATTTTTATTTAGTAATTTATGATAATTATCAGTCTCTCTCTTAATAGGGAATGGCATGGGAGAGCAAGTCCACCGCACGCCGACCCATCCAGTCTAAACTGCACCACCCTTTTTTTTCCTACATGCCTCTCTCATGGTAGGGAAGGAGATGAGTTGACAGCCATACTCTTTATGTTTCTTTTTCTTTCGTGCGCCTCTCTCCTGATAGGGAACGGCATAGGGAGCAAGTCCACCACACATCAACTCATCCAATCCAAACTATATATGCTACCCAATTTTTTCCTCTATGTCTCTCTCATGGCAGGGAAGGAGATGAGAGCACAGCCACACCACCAGCAATATATCCCATCCATCCAATCCAATCATCCGACCATCTATCCAACTGATCACGCGATATGTGGATTCATGGATCCCTGATACTTGTCGCACCGAGGATGCTGTGGTCTCATGTTTAGCAGGTAGGGAGATGAGAGCATAGCCACACTCCCTGTATTTCTTTTTTTCATTTGCCTCTCTCCTGATAGGGAACGGCATATATGGGAGAGCAAGTCCACCGCACACTGACCCATCCAATCCAAACTATGCCACCCCTTTTCTTTCTTGCGTGCCTCTCTCATGGTAGGGATGGAGAGGAGAGCATGCCGCATCACCGACAACTTGTCCCACCCATCCAATCCAGCCACCCATCCATCTGTCCAATTGATCATGCGACAAACTGTGTCATCCATTTTTTTCCTACATGTCTCTGTCATGGCAAGGAAGGAGATGAGAGCACAGCCATACCACTGACAACATGTCCCACCCATCCATTTGTCCAACTGATCATTCAACATGTGAATTCGTGGATCTTCAACACTTGTCACACTTAGGATACTGTGGTCTCAAGTTTAATGTATTGTATATAGATGTGCCTTATTCAATTACTATGTGTAGTTTAATGTATGTATAACTATATAACATATATTGTGAGTGTATTATATATATATATATATATATATATATATATAAAATAAATCTGAATATGAAGTGTTGGTGCAGAAACTGGTCGTCGTCGGAGGTCGCTGGAGTCGAGGCCGCCGAGGTCGCCGCCGAGGTCGCCGCCGGGGACCTGCAAAACAAAGTCCCGTCCGGAGCCGGTGGGGGGTGGCTCCGGCAGGACCCTCCGACGCTCAAGTCAGCTCTGGCCAACAGTAATGGAGTGCTCGGAATGAGTTCCTGAGCTTAGAGAAGCGGAGAAGAGCTTAGAGATCAGAGAGCTTAGAGATCAGAGAGCTTAGCCTTAGTGTGTCGGGAGGGTCCTTTATATAGTGGAGCTTGATGGTGACAACTGCAGCCGTGTGCTGGCGGACCGCTCGAGGTTCGGCGGAGTCAGTCTCACGGGATGGTGCCGTGTGCGGTGGATTGAGGGTGACAGCCATCGCCGCCTGACAGTGGGTTGACGGATTGAGGGTGACAGCCATCGCTGCCTGATGGTGATGGTTGCAGAGCTTGCCAAATGAAGGGTTGAAGGCCTTCGTCGTGTGCCCATTTCGGAGGAGTTCGGGCTCCTGAAGAGGAAGATAGGAGGGAGTTCGGCACCCATAGGCGTCTGACTGGAGATATGCAGCTAAGGCTCGTCCGCTGAAGAGTTCGACTGCTGAGAATCCGAAGCTCGGCCGTTTGGGGTTCGGCCGGCTGTTGGACTTCGGCTAAGGCTGGGACACTTGAGAGTTCGGTAGGTGCTCGGTCGGCCGAAGTTCGATGAGGGCGACCGCTGAGGAGTTCGGCCGAGTAACGACTGCTGAGGAGTTCGGGCTCCTGAGTGACGACCGCTTGGGAATTCCGCTAAAGCTCGTCCGCTGAGGAGTTCGGCCGCTGAGAGGACTTCATTGAAGCTCGGCCGCTTGGAGTCGGTCCGAAGGAGTTCGGCCGCTTGGAGTCGGTCCGAAGGAGTTCGGCCGCTGAGAAGACTTCATTGAAGCTCGGCCGCTTGGAGTCGATCCGAAGGAGTTCGACCGTGGGGAGTCTGAAGGAGTTCGACCGTGGGGAGTCCGAAGGAGCTCGGCCGCCCAAAAGTTCGGTCTCGACGCTGGGAGTCCGGGAGAAGCTCGGGAGCTGACCAGTTCGGCCTGCTGGAAGGAGCTCGACCGCTGGGAGTTCGGCTGAAGCCCATCTGCCGAAGCTCTTCCGCGGCTACTGGTTACATTGGGCTGAGCGTCGGGCCGGGCTTCGGCAGGAGCGGGATTTATCCCCAACATGAAGTATTTGGAATATAGCTAATTATAAGGTATCTATAGAAAACATAAACAAAATGTAATCTAACTTATTGAAAGTCTGATCATTTTGAGGTGATTAGATTTTATGATTCTAAATTTTGTTAATTGTATAGATGATATGAAATTTAATTTTATTATATTTTAATGATAGCTAGATATGCTATTTTTAAAATAGACTCTTGTAGTATCTTATGCTATGATAGCAAAGTTTGTAGCATGTTAAGAACTGTAACTCATACTATTTGGTTGATGGACTTCATCCTAAAGCTTATAATTATTGATTCTATCTCGAAACTATTTTAGATTTATTATATATAATAATAGTATAGCTATGTTCTTTTTAAAGAATGACAAAAGTTTCCAGCACCTCTATCTATATAGAGATAAAAATTTGATAGTTAGAAATTTAATTAAAAGAAAGATATAATAATTGAGTATATAAAGATTAATGCAATGCTAGTAGACCTATTGACCAAAATACTTAGATTAACTATATTTATTAAATTATAAAAAAATATTGGTTTATTAGAATCTTTTGATGTGCTTGGTTAGTAGGAGCATTATTTTACAGCATCATTTTCATTATTTGAATGTTAGAATATTATATTTATATTTGTGCATATATGATTGATTGTAAATGCTATTTAAATGAAAGTCTTAAGCATAAATGTATCACTTAAATATAAGGATATTGCTTATGCAGTTATTGATATCATAATTCGACTGGACTCGTCCTGAGATATGTGATGAAATAATGATATAAGTTTAAAATTATTATAACTTTCATTGAAAAGCATAAATAGATTTTATTAGAAACTATAAAATGGATTGATGATAAGCTTTGTATATTTTGATCATATTGGTAAAAAATTCACACTACATGCACTGCATCACTGGAATTTATATAAATGAGGTTACTAACATTTGTAACCATAGATGGGTCTTATATCAATAAATGATATAAAGACTACTGTGATTTAATATTAGTGATTTTAGCGGACTGAATTTTTGATTAAAGATATTATTTATTCAAGATAGTTGCATATGTGGCCACATGAGGTGCGCTTAAACCAAGAGTCATTTTTGAACTACATATAAAATAAATATGTTATTCTAAATAATAAGAAAATGAGTCTTAATCAATGTCGCATAAGTGAGAGAATGTTGAAAATTCTTATATGATGAGCTTCTATTGATTATAAACTAATTTTTTATTTTGATTTATTATGAAAAATAGGAATTAAGTTGTCATCTGAATGAATGGTTAAGCAGCTTGTGGTTACCTATAATCATATTATTATTTTGAGTCCTATTCTCTTAATCATATAATGCAGTAAGTATCTACGTAGATCTGATTTGATTAATGGGCTCTATGATAGGTGGATCCATTAGCATTACTAACTGAGCTAGGTTCCCACTTTACTCTTATATATATCCATCTATGGAGAAATTCTAAGGCATCAAGATCTCTATATATGTTTCTGGGGCTAACCTATCCCATTATGGAGATAAACATAAAGTAGAGAAGGAGAGGAAGATTTACCCGGCCATTATTGTTTTGTTCTTCTGTAGGATGTTGGTAAAACGATCGTTAATGATCGGTCAAAAATCTCAAGATATGATTGAATTTTATTTTGATTTCTTTAATATTTTTTTGCATTCTAACTTTATGTATGAGATCCATGAAAAAATTTTCCATATGTTTAATATAGCATCCTTGCATTAGCTAGCATGGGCACCTGATTTGCTCCAAAATGGTGAAGGTTAGCATGATCTTGTTCCGCACAATTTAGGTGATCTAGCCATGGTTCAAGTGCAGTTCTGTTTGGCGCAGTTCGATATGATCTTGTATGCATCTCTAGGCCATGCCTGGCTAGTATGTAGCAATGTAATTGCCCATCTCCTTTGCAAGTGTCATAACCAGAAAGAACAAAGAGAAGCTTCTAGGATGAAACATAAGAGGTACGTTTCTTGGAGTTGGCCACCTTAGCAACTCGATTCACACATTGTTTAATGAGTCTCTATAAAGGCTTTCTCCTAATTGGAATTTGTTTGCTAGTGTGTGGTGATTAAAAAAGGGGTTTCGGGTTGTATCTTTCATGCGAAAGAACGACTGATCTTCTTCCATGGTGTCAATTGTTGGAGTGCACCTTGCAAAGATCTCAAAGCACTTCAAACTTTTTTCATTCATCTACTTGCATAGGTTTCAAAGCAATTCTCGTACATTTCAATGGTGGATTCATACGGAGGAAAGAGAATCATTCTTTCATGCAAAAGATATGAACCCTATCCTGTAGAAAAAGTTGCACTGTATATGTTGTCACATAAGCTCAATGGACTTGGTTTTCTAGTAACACAGCATCATTGTATGAGTGCCGTCAAAACATGCTTGTCTCAAGCAATTTGTGTTGGAAGGCCTGCTTATGTTGCAACAAGCAAGACACTTCTGTACTTTTTAAGAGGAGCTCAGGTTGCACTTCTTCCTTAAGTGCTTACTAACTCAACTCGATTTCAGGAAATTTATTGAAGGTACTTATAAAGTGCTACAACATAGATGCAATCAACTTCAGGTCACCACAACAACCGGAGATAGCTGAGCTTATAACACATTACCTAAAATCTATTGCTTCCCTTAGGACCCAATCATAGCTTGTCTCCTTCGATAAAAATTATTTTCCCAGAGTCTAATCAAGAACATTTCATCTAGAGTGGCATGCATTCCATCTCCTCCACAACGCATGACTCATATGCATACATATATACATAGATACATGCAGGTACCATCCATCCATCTATCTATGTATACATACATATATACGATCGAAGGAAGGTGAATTCACATGAAAGAAAGTAAATCATTCATTCGTGCAAACGATACACACCAAGCCTTTATTGATTTGCATGGCCCATATGATCCGATGGCGTATTCATGCATAAGGTGTATTGGGGATAAACTCCGCTCCCATCGAAGTCCAGTCTAATGCTCAGCCTGGTGCGATCGGTAGTCACGAAAGGGCTTCAACGGATGAGCCTTAGTCGAACTCCTCAGCGGTCGTCTCCTGATCGAACTCTTTAGAGACCGAGCTTCTTCGGCCGAATTTCTTAGCAGTTGCGCTCCGGCCGAACTCCTCAACGGCCGAGCTCTAGTTGGACTCGCACAGGAGTCGAACTCCTTTCGAGCCTCCCCTTTGGCCGAACTTCTTTGGAATTGGTATATGCCCGAGTCCACCAACCAATGCTTGCTTCCTCGAGCTACGGCTGTCGGACCTCGGTGGTATGGCCGCTACTATCAGTCTGACGGTACCTTTTCCTCTGTAACAAGCCCCATACGGCCCACGATCGGATGACATGGTCACCACTACTGGCGACACCACTCTCTTCGTAACTAGCCCCATACGACCCACGATCCATCAATATGGCTGTCACTATCCGTCTGACAATGCCTTCCTCTTCGTACCGAACTCCATACGGCTCCGATGGCCCGCTACCAGGCGATATGACCGTCACCATCAATCAAGCTCTGCCTATAAAAAGGACCCTCCAGATATGCTAACTCTAGGCTCTAAGCTCTCATCTCCTTTTCTAAACTCTGCCGAACTTATTCCTAAGCACTCCATTTCTGTTATTCAGAGCTGACTTGATCGTCGGAGGATCCTGCCGGAGCCACCCCCACCGGCTTCAGATGGGACTTTATTTTGCAGATCTCCGGCGGCAACCTCATCCACCTCCACTCCAGCTGGATCCGGCGATGATCAGATTCTACACCAACAGATTGGCGCTAGAGGAAGGGCTCGAACCTCTGAGATTTTTTTATTCTTAAAGGAGTGCTCAGCGATGACCTCTCTCTTTCCTCTCTAGAGATCTTCCTTCTTCCTTTCTAGAATTCTTTTCCGAGAAAAAATGCCCCCTAAGAGAGCTTCAATCCAACGATCGACGACCTCCGCGGTCCGATCCCGTTCAGATCCGTCCGCTCCCGCTCCAGCTCCGGCAACCCAGGCTCCATCTGTAGCTGCGGTGGATGCGGAGCAGTTTAACCTGCTCGTCCAATAGGTTCGTGGTCTCATGGAGGCGGTGCAGATCGACCGCAATATGAAGGTATACGTGGATGATATGCTCGTCAAAAGTCGAGCTTCAACAAACCACCTCGCCAACTTTAAAGAGACCTTCGGTGTACTCAGGAAGCACAAGATGAAACTGAACTCGACCAAGTGCGCCTTTGGCGTGATCTCCAAAAAATTTTTAGGGTTCATGGTGTCGAGGTGCGGAATCGAAGCAAGTCCCGAGAAAATCCGAGCTATTCAGGAGATGGCCGCTCTGAAGATAATCAAGAAAGTTTAGCACCTGACCGAAAAGGTGGCATCCCTAAATCGCTTTATCTTAAGGTCAGCCGAACGATGTGTGCCCTTCTTCTAAGTTCTCAGGCAACTTAAGAACTTCTGCTGGATGGCGGAGTGCCAACAGGCATTCGAAGAGCTAAAAGACTACCTCGACTCACCCCCACTGCTGGCGAAGTCCAAACCCAGGGAAGAATTATTCCTGTATCTAGCTGTCTCCTCGATGGCCCTAGCGGCAGTCCTGATCAAGGAGGAAGCGAAGACGCAGCGATCGATCTACTACGTGAGTCGGGTCCTGAGGAATGCGGAGATCAGGTACTCTAGGTTAGAAAAACTAACTCACTCTCTTCTAATTGCTGTCAGAAGGCTTCGACCTTATTTTCAGGAGCACACCACAACGGTCCTCATGGACTAACCAATAAAAGCAGTCCTTCATCGAGCGGACGCTTTCGGAAGAATCATAAAATGGGCAATCGAGCTCACCGAGTTCGACATCAACTACCGACCTCTGCCATCGATCAAGGCCTAGATACTGACAGATTTTGTATTAGAATGCACCATTCCAGTCGAAGCCGAGCTTGATCAGAACGAGACCGGCGCCCTGCTATCGCAACCAAACCCCTCCGAGAAAAGCGCCGACCTCTCCGAAGGCTCCTAGGCTCTACACGTGGATGGTTCATTCAACTTCGTTGGAGCCAGTGCGGGGCTGGTCTTGATCAGCCCTGAGGGAGTCGTCGCCGAGTACGCACTACACTTCGAGTTTTTTAAGACGAACAATGGGGCCGAATATCAAGCGCTGATCATCAGATTAAAAATAGCAAGAAAATTAAAAGTAGATCGACTTCAAGTCTACAGCGATTCTCAGCTGGTGGTCGACCAAGTTAACGGCAGCTACGAAGCATAGGAGGAAAGCATGGTGAGATACCTTGAAAAAGTGAGGAATTTGACTTCGGCCTTCGACAATTTCGGTATTCAATAGATTTCGAGGGCGAAAAACGTAAGAGTCGATCTTCTCTCCAAGTTGGCTACTTCAGCCCCGATCCAACTGCCTAAAGAAGTATTTTTGGAGATTCTGAAGTGCCAAACCCCAAAGGAACCTCAGATTGTCCTACAGACAAAATTCAAGCCAAGATGGATCGATCCATTGGTCGCTTACCTCAAGGAGGGGGTCCTTCCTCACGACCAGAAAGAAGAGGAAGTTCAGGAATCAGGCCTCCTGCTACCTTTTACATGAAGGCAGGTTGTATAAGAGGTCATACTTTCTTCCACTGCTGAGATATCTCTGACCTTCAGAGACCGACCTCGCACTGTGGGAGGTGCACGGAGGACTCTATGAAAGTCACGTCGGAGCCAGGTCCCTATCGCAAAGACTACTTCGACAAGGGTACTACTGGCCAACCTTATTTCACGACTCCGTGAAGTATGTGAAGAAGTGCGATCGCTGTCAGAAGAACGCTAGCGTGCAAAGGCAGCCGACATCTGAGCTTGCTCTGCTAAGTGTACCTTAACAATTTATACAGTGGGGAATGGATATACTTAGCCCTTTTCTGACGGCATCCGGACAATGAATGTTCCTCCTAATCGCGATCGACTATTTCACCAAGTGGATCGAAGCCGAACCACTAGTGAAGATTATCGAGGTCAAGGTGCAAGACTTCGTCTGAAAGTCATCAGTCTGTTAGTTCGGTCTGCTCCAAACCCTTATAATCGATAATGGACGACAGTTCGCTGGGGCGAGGTTCACCGAGTTCTGTGAAGAACTAAACATCTTCCACCGCTTCACATCGGTGGCTCACCCATAGGCCAATGGGGAAGCTGATGTGACCAACCAGATCCTGCTACAACATATCAAAATAAGGCTCGATAAGGCAAAGAGGGCCTGGCTAGATGAACTCTACCATGTCCTCTGGGCATACCGAACTAGACAAAGGATGCCGATCGAAGAAACACCCTTCATTTTGGCCTTCGGCACGGAGGCAGTTATCTCGATCGAGTTTAAGCTCCCGTCTGCACGAGTCATAGGCTTCAACGAGCAACACAATCCCCAGGACCTCAGAGTCAACCTCGACCTGCTGGAAGAAAAAAGGGAGGAAGCCCCGCATCCAAATGGCAGCCTACAGACGGAAGGTGGCTCGATATTACAACTCCAGAGTTAGAAACAAGACATTCAGAGTGGAAAACTTAGTACTCCGATGAGTCGCTGTCTCTTAGCCTCAGAGTTAGAAAAAGTTTGCCCCTAATTGGGAAGGCCCGTATGAAGTGGTGGAGGTCATCCAGCCCGATACTTATCGCTTGAAGGAGCTCGGAGGGATGATGCTTCCACGACCTTGGAACTCAGAAAATCTGAAGATGTATTACCAGTAATCTTCCTTCAATAAAGCTGCTTCATTTTCGCGTTATTATCCCTTGGTGCAAAAACTATGTGGTGACAGAAAAGAACCAGTCGATGGTGGCTGTGTTAGGAACGGAACGAGAATCTCATCCTAACATGAGCCGATCAAAGTCCCTCAACCTCGACTGTAGGAGATAAGATTTCTCCTGGGATGACCTCGACTGTAGGAGATAAGATTTTTCCCGAGCGTCCGGACCAACCTCGGTTACAGGAGATAAGATCTCCCCCGAGATAGCCTCGACTGCAGGAGACAAGATCTCCCCCAAGCGCCCGCATCAACCTCGGCTGCAGGAGATAAGATCTCCCCAGAGGCAGCCTCGGTTGTAGGAGATAAGATCTCCTCTGGGGCAACCTCGACTGTAGAAGATAAGATCTCTCCCGAGCGTCTGGCCAACCTCGACTGCAGGAGATAAGATCTCCCCCAAGGCAACCTCGGCGACAGAAGATAGATCTTCCTCGAGCGTCCGCATCAACCTCGGCTGCAGGAGATAAGATCTTCCTCGGGGCAACTTTGGCTGTAGAGAATAGATCTCCCATGGGGCAACCTCGACTGTAGGATATAAGATCTTTTTTAAGCGTTCGGGCCAACTCGACTGCAGGAGATAAGATCTCCCCCGAGGTAACCTCGGCTGCAGGAGATAAGATCTCCCCGAGTGCTTGCATCAACCTTGGCTGTAGGAGACAAGATCTCCCCCGAGGCAGCCTCGACTGTAGGAGATAAGATCTCCCTCAAGGCAACCTTGGCTGTAGGAATAAGATCTCTCCCGAGTGTCCGAACCAACCTCAGCTATAGGAGATAAGATCTCCTCCGAGGCAACCTCGGTGGTAGGAGATAAGATCTCCCCGAGCGCCTGCATCAACCTCGACCGCAGGAGATAAGATCTCCCCCCAGGGCAACCTTGGCTGCAAAAGATAAGATCTCCTCCGAGCGTCCGCATCAAACCTCGACGGTAGGAGATAAGATCTCCCTCGGGGCAACCTCGACTGCAGGAGATTAGATCTCCCCCGAGCATCCAGGCCAACCTCGACTGCAGGAGATAAGATCTCCCCTGAGGCAAACCTCGACTGCAGGAGACAAGATCTTCCCGAGCACCCGCATCAACCTCGACTGTAGGAGATAAGATCTTTTCTGAGGCAGTCTCGGCTGTAGGAGATAAAATATTTTTCGGTGCAACTTCGACTGCAGGAGATAAGATCTCCTCTGAGCGTCCGGGCCAACCTCGACTGCAGGAGATAAGATCTCTCCCAAGGCAATCTCGATGGTAGGAGATAAGATCTCCCCCGAGCACCCGCATCAACCTTGGCTGTAGGAGATAGGATTTTCCCCAGGGCAACCTCGGCTGCAGGAGATAAGATCTCCCCCGAGCGTTCGGGCCAATCTCGACTGCAGGAGATAAGATCTCCTCCGAGCATCCAGGCCAACCTCGGCTGTAGGAGATAAGATCTTTCCCGAGGCAGCCTCGGCTGCAGGAGATAAGATCTCTCTCGAACGCCCGCATCAACCTCAGCTAGAAGATAAGATCTTTCCCGAGGCACCCTCGGTTGCAGGAGATAAGATCTCTCTCGAGCGTCCACATCAACCTCGGCCACAGAAAATAAGATCTTTTCCGAGGCAACCTCGGCTTCAGAAAATAAGATTTCTCTGAGCTTCAACTTCAGCAGATGCAGAGTCCGGAAAGGAACTTCGGCAGTCGCCTATTTTGGTACTCTCTTCCTTCGAATTTCAAACTTAAGAGTGGGAGGACTATTGTTGGGGATAAATTCTGCTCCCACTAAAGTCCAGTCTGATGCTCAGCCTGGTGCGACCGATAGTCACGGAAGGGCTTCTACGGACGAGCCTTAGCCAAACTCCTCAACGGTCGTGTCCTGACCGAACTCCTTCAGCTAGTCGAACTCTTTAGAGACCGAGCTTCTTCGATCGAATTTCTTAGCGGTTGCGCTCCGACTGAATTCCTCAGCGGTCGAGCTCTAGTCGGACTCCCACAGGAGTCGAACTCCTTCCGAGCCTCCCCTTTGGCCGAACTCCTTTAGGAGTCCGAACTTCTTTGGAATTGGTATATGCCCGAGTCCACCAACCAACACCTACTTTCTCAAGCTACGGTCGTCGAACCTCAGTGGTATGGCCGCCACTACCAGTCTGGCGGCACCTTTCCCTCCATAACAAGTTTTATACGGCCCACGATCGGACGACATGGCCACCACTACTGGCGACATTACTCTCTTCGTAACCAGCCCCATGCGACCCACGATCTGCTAGTATGGCTGTCACTATCCGTCTGATAATGTCTTCCTCTCCGTACCGAACTCCATACGGCCCCGACGGCCTGCTACCAGACGGTATGGCCGTCACCATCATTCAAACTCCGGTTATATAAAGGACCCTCCAGATACGCTAACTCTAGGCTCTAAGCTCTTCTCTTCTTCTCTAAACTCTACCGAACTCATTCCTAAGCACTCCATTTCTGTTGGTCAGAATTGACTTGATCGTCGGAGGGCCCTGTCGGAGCTACCCTCCGTCGGCTCTGGACGAAACTTTATTTTGTAGGTTTCCGACGGCGACCTTGTCTACCTCCACTTCAACTGGATCCGGCGATGACCAAATTCTGCAGCAACAAGATGAATCCTTCTTTTGTACAAAAGACAAAACCCCAATCCATCAATCGGCATGTGTGGTTCATGGTATATGCAGATGATATCAGGGTGGTTCACTTTTGACCTGCCACATTCATTTCTCATTGGTGCAGTCGGACCAAGAAGCTATTGTGAGCCCTTCAGATTTACTAAAAAATAGGAACCCCTAACTTAGTTTTTTTCAAATATATTCTTATAAAAAGATAAAGTAATGAACAGAGAAACAAATGAAGCAGACAACGCCTTTAAGGAAAGGCCCAAGAAGGGACGGTTCCAAGGACTCCAATCCTCTGGCAAATCCAAGGCCCAGGCGGCGCCACCGACGCCGCTACCGACGGCATCGCCAAAGCTCCTCCTCCCCCTTGTCTCTCCTCCATTGCTGTCATTCTCACCCCAGCTTCTTTAACCCTCTCCACGAAATATCCCCCAAACCGCGTCCCTTGGCATCTACTTCTCATGCCGGCCCACCCAATGCCAGTGGGCCACACCCCCTCGCTCTGGCGTTGGAACATAAGCCCAGTATTAAAATATATCCAACAAAGAGGCCGGGAGCCCCTTGGTGACCCCCAAAAGGACTTCCGAGCAATTTAATAAGGAACTGATGCACCACCATAAAAAAGCTCCAAGCACTTGAAGCCAAGAACCGGATTTCGGTCACTAAATTCCCCACCCTCACAAAGTTGGACATTAAGACAAACCTTTCAGCATCTAATCTATCCGTCTCTTTCCCTTCTCTCTATAGCACCCTTGTCCTCAAGGTATGAAGTGCAATGATAAGAGCAGTGAGCTTTGTCTAAAACATTTTCACTTATTGAGTTTCTATAACTAGTGAAGATGATGAACTCTCAATGTAAAAGCATGGGGAGCTTAAAGAGCAATGACATCTCTACCACGAATCAGCAACCGTCTTCACCAACGGCATCGGTGTCGGAGTCCAACGCTGTTGGCTCCTCCGAGCCGGAGCCCAACAATCAGACCACCTTCCAAGGGCTCAAGTTCGACGTGGACATCGACATCGAGATCCAGTCGCCAGATAGCTCCATATGGGAGTCCTTGTTTGCCGACCAGATCGACTCAGGCACTGACTTTATCATCTCCTCCCCAAGGGGAGACTTCATGGTCTTCTCCCCTAGGAGGGACTACATGATCTCCTCTCCTAAGAGGGACTACATGATCTCCTCCCCTAGGAGGGACTACATGATCTCTTCTCCTAAGAGGGATTACATGGTCTCTTCTCCAAAGAGGGACTACTTGATCTATTCTCCTAAGACGGACCCCATGTTCTCTTCTCCTAAGATAGATTACATGGTATCTTCACCTAAAAGAGAGTCCTTGGTGTCATCACCTAGGAGAACAGGCCTCAACTCTATCTACAGTCATTATAGCAATTATGGCTGCGTGCATGGGATGCATGGGCTCCATGGGTGTACCTCACCTTCATATAACTCATCCAACCATGGCAAAGGGAAGTCACAAAGCCCACTCCACAAGGCCATTAACAGCTCTTCTTCTGCATATTCTTCTTCCACTCAGGTTGCTCATGGCGAGTGCCTAGCACTGCCGGCGATGGATGCATTCTTGGATGAGTATGGCCGGGAGAACTACAGCATGTATACTTCATCATTGAAGGGCACGGGGGGGATCGAGTGCTCTTCAGAGGCCTTTGAGATGCCTCCAACAGCGACACTGCCATCGCTCCTGGAGTGCTTGACAATGGAGTCAAGATATGGAGACGGTGTGGGTGAAACGGAGACAGGGCTGCAGATAAGTGGAGAGGGGGGTTTGTATCAGACGAGTCAGTTTGGGGTTGGGGGAGTGGCACAGCAACAAGGCCAGCAGCAGCAAGGGAGAGATATTGATCATGGGTTGCTTGGATCAGTGGGTAAGACTGAGTTGGTGGAAGCTTCGTACCATGGCTTGCTGGGTGGTCCAATAATACCTTCGGAGTCGGAGCAGGTGCTAGTCTTTCTCCTGACAGCTTTCTAACATGCATGCACGCATGTATAATCATACATGCATAAATACACAATATATATATATATATATATATATATATATATAGAGAGAGAGAGAGAGAGAGAGAGAGAGAGAGAACCAAGCCGGGCTACAATCAAACCGATCAAATTAGGATTCAAATCTAGTTAGATAAAATTCTATATATAATAGGACTCAAATCGTTGAATATGATCTACTATCTTAAAAAATTACTTGCAAACAAAAAATGATATGATTTAGAGATTTTTAATATATATATTAACTAATTAAAAATTAAATAATCTAAATAAAATTAAATTAGATATATTTTTTGATCATTTGATGGATAGACTAGAAATCTTCAAATCATATATTTTTGGTATGCTGGCAGTTTTAAGATAGTAAATCACATTCAATGATTTAGATCATCGATGTAGAACCTCTATTGTTTAGTTTTGATCTGATCAAATCTAAGCTCAAATTTGGATCATCAATGTAGAATCTCTCTATTATCCAATTTTGATCTCGCCAGATACATGCACACACATGAGGCATGCATATATACACATACATATATGTAGGCATGCATATACGTAGTTATATAGAGAAACATATGCATGTTTGCACGTATGTTTGCATTCAATCAGAAGCAGTGCAGTTCAAATCATGAGGGGTTTATTTGCCATAACAACTCTGATTGTATTGGAGACATCTAGATTGGTCGAGCAAATTGTTGCACATGTGTCCTGTTTGCACCTAAGCCACTTATGTCCAAATGAAGCGATTATTTCAATTGAGAGACAAAAAGGAGGAAAGAAATTAGAAGGAACAGAAATTAACAGGATGCAACTTAAAAGATTACGAGGTCATGTTATGGAGCCCCTTGGTGTAATTAATACAGAGTGGATTGCAATTGTCGAAACCTTATAGCTTTAGTGTGACATACAACCATTTTAATGATGATTAAGAGAACCATGTTAGCGACTGATGCCAGGGCTCATGTCTTACATTTAGGCTATATAGAAGTTACCTGCTAAAAACTAGGACAACGGTACTTCCAGCGTGACATCGCTATCGAGCCCACATGTAGAGCTTATCCATCTTTCTGAGGTCAATATGTATGCACCATCATATAGAAGATTAATATTTGAAATAATTTGTGAACAGTTCTCATCTTGTCGTCATCCCTCTACGGATCGATGCTAACTCCGGACGTCAAAATATAATTTCAGACAAGAGAAGAGGTTATTATCTAACACAACGATGGGTTGTCTCTTTCTAGAGGTGGGCTGTACTGTTGTATGTCCCTAGTGATGTCATTGTAGGATTGACTTTTGAGCAATATAAACGTACAAGCTATATATCCATTCTTGTCATCCTAACCAGCTCCGTTTCTTTGAACTACGTACCATATATACGCTTGTTCATAATTTCAATTAATTAATTTAAAAGTACGTACGTATGTGTGTGTGTATATATATATATGTACATGTATGTATGTATGTATGTATAATCTACGGGAGTATAATCTGGCCTAGTAGAATATGTTGCAAGGAATTATCTAAACAATTTGCTCAATCAATTTATCACAGGAACAAGACAGCGGGCTGCAGCTGGTGCACCTCCTCCTGGCCTGCGCCGAGGCGGTGGCCAAGGACGACTACCTCGCCGCCCGGCGCTACCTCCACCACCTGAACCACGTCGTCTCCCCCATCGGCGACTCCATGCAGCGCGTCGCCTCCTGCTTCTCCGACGCCCTCGCCGCCCGCCTCTCTCCCTCCCCCTCCACCAAGCCCTTCCCTCCACCCTCCCTCGACACCCTCAAGATCTACCAGATCCTCTACCAGGCCTGCCCCTACGTCAAATTCGCCCACTTCACCGCCAACCAAGCCATCTTCGAGGCCTTCGAGTCCGAGGACCGCGTCCACGTCGTCGACCTCGACATCCTCCAAGGCTACCAGTGGCCCGCCTTCCTCCAAGCCCTCGCGGCCCGCCCGGGGGGGCCTCCGGCCCTCCGCATCACCGGCGTCGGCCACCCAGCCGAGTTGGTCCGCCAGACGGGGCGCCACCTCGCCGAGCTCGCCCACTCCCTCCGCGTGCCCTTCGAGTTCCACCCCGCAGTCGCCGACCGCCTCGAGGACCTCCGCCCGAGCATGCTTCACCGCTGCGTCGGCGAGGCCCTCGCCGTCAACGCCGTCTGCCTCCTCCACCGCGTCCCCGGCTCCCACCTCGGCCAGCTCCTCTCCATGATTCGCGACCAGGCGCCCAAAATCGTCACTCTAGTGGAGAAAGAAGCCAGCCACAATGGGCCTCACTTCTTGGGGAGGTTCTTGGAGGCATTGCACTACTACTCGGCGTTATTCGACTCGTTGGACGCCACTTTTCCGGCAGATTCGGCGGCAAGGGCGAAGGTGGAGCAGTATATCTTCGCGCCGGAGATCAAGAACATCGTGGCGAGCGAGGGGGCGGAGAGGGTGGCGAGGCATGAGAAGCTGGAGAGGTGGAGGAAGGTGATGGAGGGGAGAGGATTCAAGGGGGTGGCGTTGAGCGCCAACTCCGTTAACCAGAGCCGGATACTGCTGGGATTGTACGCCTGCGATGGGTATAGGTTGACGGAGGACACTGGGTGCATGTTGTTGGGGTGGCAGGACAGGGCGATCATTGCGGCTTCGGCGTGGAGGTGTTGATGCGGATCGATGGGGTTGGATTTGGGGGTCGTGCTGCGCTAGTTTGGATGTGGGTTATTGTTGTATGGCCATGAATAAGAGTTAGGACGACGGATTACGTAGGAAGAAGAAATAATGAGGTATATAGTTGCTTTTTCCACTGGTGGTATATATTCGATGTACAAATGTCTAATCATATATATGATTACTAGTTTCGTGCCTGCGCCACATTCTAGATTTATCATTTTATGAAATCAATAATTTAATATAATAATAAATAAAATATAATTATAAAATTAATATTAATAAATATTGTATAATATTTTAAAGAAATTTTTAAAGTCAAGATTCAATAGCAGATCAGACTTTAATTTTAAAGCCCGTTGACACAAAGTATAACTTTCAGTCCATTCTTAATAGAGATTTAATTTTCAACCATCACGGGACAAAATGCCTCTAAATTAAATATGATATTTTTTTTCAAAAACAAAATTTTCATCTCCTTACATTCTTTCTCCTTCGATGATCAATTTTAGTATGATTTTAGTCATACAATTGACGATGACAGTAGCTACAGCACTATTCTTTGGTCTTCTCTTCGATAGCAATGATGATAGAGATGGATACTAATGAAGTGGATTTATCTCACTTTTTTATTGTAGTTGTTAGATAGAGAAGTTAAAATATCGTTCATTCGGCATTGCTTTTAGATGGTCGTCAAACGAGCAGTGGACATTGTATTCCTTCCCTCCCTGTAAATCTTGATTCAATCTTATCTTTTCCAAATAACTTGGTAAGGGTTAATATCTTCACCTTTTTATTATTATTTTTTTATTTTTATCTTATATTTCATGTTTATAATTATTTCTTCTGGTTCCATGCTTTGGCTGGTTTTGATTTCACCATCAAGAAAGCATATGATCTCAAAAAATATTCAATTCATTATGGCTAAATGATCCTTTTCTTTTTTTTTTTTTTAAATTTAAGGTATTCAAAGATTTGAAAGAAAGTGCAAAGATAATTACAGTCTTTTGCATTTCTTTCGTTTATAAGTGTCAGTAAATTTAAAATTTTAGATTAAAAAAATATTATAGTTAAATGAAAATAATAATAATAAATTATATATTGAGCTTCATAATCAAAAATATAGAATACTATATCAATTTGAGTTATAGTGATATCCATCTTTTCCTTCAAGTTCTTTAATTAGTGGTTGAGATACTATATCTTAAAACATAGAACCACAAGATTGCCTGAGAAGCTAAATTCAATTATATGTTATTTTTCATGTGTGGAAAATTTTGAGCAATACTAGTCATGACTTTGATTTGTACGAAATCAGCCAAAAATTTATAAATTATTGTACTTTGAATGTTGGTCACGATATTGATTACTTCGTGGTTGTACCATCTCATGCATTCAACTCACCAGCATCATCAAGCAAAGAAAATATCTAAATGCCTATGACAATGTTATACGAATCTTTTTTATCTCAATTAAAGAATTACTTATCACACCCTACTCTCTAAACTAAGGCAGGATATAACAACTGAGTAGACTTTCATCAGTATCTTATGCCATGATTCATAAGTCACTAGTAGATCCTATTCTGCTATCATATCCTATCACAGTTCAAAATAAATGCAATACATAAGTTAACTTACATGATTTAGAAACAATCCTGAAGCTTTTATTTATTATTTCATAATTTTATATATATAACTTTAGAATATATTACATCAACATGTGCTATTTAAACAAAGCCAAAAATACATAACATATCTCAAGAAGCTCTTCCAACTAGCTTACACATCCAAAATACGCCTCCCAAAATCTAACATGACCCAAAACAAAGAACTCCTCATTCTAGCTGGTGTGACCAACCTCTACTAGTATGGGTGCTAATGATGCAACTTCTGTTATGAGCTAAACTACTTTAAATCTATCAAGGAAAAAGAAAAGAAATATATAATAAGACCTAAGTTCTAGTAAATGAATAATCATCTAGCAATGGAGAAAACAAGAAAGTTTAACTATAATGTCCATAATAACAGATATCATACTCTACTGATATGCCTCCAAAGTAATTAGAATATCAATAAAAATAAAATCATGTAAAAGATTATTTAAATATAGACTGCTGGCTACTGTCGACTGTTTCACAGCGCACCCCTACCATAGTAGTTGAATAGAGCATCTGATGTTGCTGAACCTTCATAGGCACTTTGTTTCACAAAAAGGTGTCGGTTGATGAAGAAAATCGAACAGAATTTTTAGCATGTATTTTTAAAATATTTTTAAAATTAAAGCAGAGAAAACTAAAATTAATCAAATATTAATTTATTATATGCATTGATTTAATCAATTTAAATCCTACTCAGGATCTAGACATGCTAATATATAATTTGAAATTTAAATGTGATTGATCAGCAAATCGAATCTACTGACTGATATGAGTTCAGAACTCGATACCTATGCATGGATAGCTAATCTCCGCAATCTGAATTCATCGAATGATGCTCTGGTGTTGCACTACAGCCGCACATATGTCCGACCTCTATGGTTGGTCCATATGGAGCTTCTAATTTCGATCAATTCCACTGGAGTGCTAGCTCCTCATCGGGGCCTTCAATGGCTGATTGCGATCGATCCAATTGATCATTTTTTTTTAATCTCCTAGATACTCTAAAAAATTAAAACATATGCTTCGGAGGATGATAAAGTGATATTTCAAATTTGGTGGCGATCCGATGCTCACAACACTCGATCTCTCTATCCGAACCCAGATTCCTAAGTCTTGGGTTTCACTCGGCCCAAAAATCTTGACGCACTGAAAACCCTCTCACGTCCTCTCTGTGTGGAGTTTTCCTATGAAACAAGTTTTCATGGAAAGATAACTTTTGAATCTATAAATCTTATTTAGATTATATCTAAAAATTGAGTGTCCTTAGATATAAAAATTAGAAGAGAATATAGACATAAAGAAAAAATAAAGTGCTATAGGATTCTGCTCACCTTCACTCCAAGATTTTTTTCGTCCAAAACCAATGCTCAATCACTTTCAAATTTTTACCACTGAAAGGTAACCCTCAGGCTTCACACAAAAAAATTATCATAATTTATTACATTAAAAATAAGTATAAATTTCATATGGAGTGGATAGATTAAGGTTGGTTGAACTAGTTTCAACCAACTTCTAGTATTTAAATTCAAATGGGGTCTTATCCTTTTCCAATGCCTCATCCAAGAGGGTGATGAGTAGAAGGACTCTCCTGCTTGCCATCTATCAGAAATCACCAAAAAAAATATGCGACA
This sequence comes from Cocos nucifera, assembly GCA_006176705.1. Taxonomy (NCBI): domain Eukaryota; kingdom Viridiplantae; phylum Streptophyta; class Magnoliopsida; order Arecales; family Arecaceae; genus Cocos; species Cocos nucifera. The sequence goes on along the minus strand of QRFJ01000110.1, from coordinate 1,035,416 downwards.
AAAAGTTTACGTAGGCATGGAGAATAGATAGAGAAGAAATTAGGTTTTACAAATTTCAAACCAATCAAGTAGAATTCAAAATTCAACTTAATTTGAACTGATCCAACCCTTGGATCAGGTCAAAGGCAGAAGAGAGAAAAGGCACACATTCATTTCTGTGTGAGAAATCTCACACAAAAATCAGAGGAGGGCGTGGGTCAAGGTGGAAAAGTCAAATATGGTGGGCACTAAGGAGAATTTAAATTCAAATCTCATTTGACTTGGTCCTAATTGGTTTCAATCAAACAAATTAATTTAAACCAATTAGACTAGATTTAACCCAATCAAATTAAGCTTAATTAAAATTAATAAAATTTTAATTAAATTAAAAATTAATTAGGTTCAGATCCTGATTAAATCAGGATCGAATCTTTCTTAGCGATTAGGTCATCTCATGACCTGATCGGATCAAACCCAATCAAATCAAATTTAATTGAACTTGATCAAATTCTCATCACTCAATCAAATTGAGCTAATCAGCAATCGAATTACTAATTAATCATCCAAAATTATTAGAATTCCAATTAGATGGGTTACCAGGCATCAGAGTTTCATCAACATGAAACTCCTGAAGAGTCCCAATCTAGTGGGACTCTTAAACCTAGTATCTTAAACGAATGAAACTTACGATCATAGAGTCTCAGACCAGTGAAACTCTTGATTAGAAAGTTTCAAATGAGTAGGACTTAGAGTCCCAGTCTACTAGAACTCTTGGTCATAGTGTTCCAATCTAGTGGGACTCTTGACTATAGAGTCCCAAATCATCAGGACTATCGATCAGAGAGTTTTGGATACAAAGGACTCAGAGTTTCAGACTAGTGAGACTCTTGGTCATAGAATTTCAGTCTAGTGGGACTCTTGACCATAGGGTCTTAGATCATCGAGACTCAATATCAGCCATCAGATCAGGTAGAAATTTCTATTGTGTGTGACCCCATAGGTTTGAATCCTAAGCTGATAGCATAGAAACTAATTTTTTATATCAATCGATATAACCATCTAGCAATGGTACCCGATGTCCGGATAGGTCAAAAAGTCGCAATGCAATAATGATGAACCTATGGCATATGGTTACCGTATAATTTATCCCATTGATCTTGATGCTTAAAGAATGATCTAGGATTTACTGTCAATCCTAAAATTCATCCATAGTGTATTTCAAAACTCAGTGTCCATTACATGGACCACCCCGACCAAGAATTTACTAAATTGAAATATAGTGATGCACTTGCTCCAACACTTGAAGGGGTCAATCCCATCTTGACTCATACACCGATAAGTCAAGTACTTAACTGCACCTATTAGCCTTCCATCACTAAATTAGAAATTCAGGTAGTTCGATATCTAAGTGCAGTGAGTTGCTTGCAGGTCACCATGATGATCTCAGGTCTAAGAAATACTTATATCCATATCCTTCACGAGCAACTCTTGACAGTAGAGAGCTCCATAGTTGGATCATATTCAGTAAAATATATCCCTATATTTCATCTGCATGCCATAACAGTATCTTCATACTTTTTTGTTAAGAGGATAACCAACACTTATGGTACACAATGACCTACACTCGATACGTTGTCGTTCTGGATAACAACAAATCATTTGATCGCGAACACGTTTGAGGGCTAAACGATAAATCCTCCTTTATCGAGTCTAAATGTCCTAAGAACTTCATCACAGAAGAGTTCATTATAGAAAAATGTACAAAGTGATGAAAAGGCTAAAATAATAATTTTATTTATTAATAATTTAAGTATAATTATATTTAGCTCAACCATTTATAATCTAGATGATTAACTTTGGGATATAATTTTTAATAACTTTCACTTAGACTAAAGCTACTCAGAACATTATCGAATATCCATCTTTCATTTGTGATTATCGAACTCTTTGATTCCTAGAGCTTTAGTAAAGGGGTCGGCCACGTTCTTCTTTTTGTCGATCTTCTGAAGCTCGACATCATCTTGCTCCATGATTTTTCATATAAGATGGTAGCGATGCAGAATATGTTTGGTATGTTGATGTGCCTTCGGCTCTTTCACTTGAGCTATGGCTCCAGTGCTGTCACAGTATAGCAAAACTGGACCATCCAAGGAGAGTGCCACTCCCAGCTCATCGATGAACTTTTGCAGTCATACAGTTTTCTTCGCAGCATCAGATACCGCGATATACTTTACCTCGCATACAGAATCGATTATAGTGTACTGCTTAAAACTCTTCTAGCAGACCGCTCTATCATTTAGGATAAACACAAAATCTGACACACTTTTGCTATCATCATGATCTGATTGGAAACTGAAATCAGTATATCCCATAAGTTTCAAATCAGTATCTTCATAGATGAGCCACTGGTCCTTGGTATTTCTCAAATACTTCAGAATTGTCTTCACAACCTTTCAGTGATTCTCATCTGGATTAGACTGATATCTGCTCATTACCCTTAGTGAGTTTGCCACGTCTGGTCTCATATACATCATTACGTACATAATAGAATCCACTATCAAAGCATATGATATTCTACTCATATGCTCTTTTTTTTGAGGAGTTGTCGGTCAATCCCTCTTCAAGAGCAAAATTTCATAGTCTATCGAAAGATAGCCTTTCTTAAAATTCTCCATGCTGAACCTCTTCAGCACGATATCAATGTACGTAGACTGAGATAATCTTAGCAACCTTTTAGATCTATCCCTATAGATCTTCATTCCTAACACGTAGGAAGCTTCTTCCAAATCCTTCATGGAGAATTGAGACGACAGCTAAATCTTTATTCCCTGTAATGTAGGGATGTCATTTTCGATTAAATGAATGTCATCAACATATAGTACAAGAAATACAACAACAGAACCATTGGCCCACTTATACACGTAAGATTCTTCTCCATTCTTAACGAAGTCATATGTTCTGATTACTTTATCAAAATGCATGTTTCAACTCTGCGATGTCTGCTTCAATCCATAGATGGATCTTTGAAGCCTACACAACTTAGACTCGTCTATGGATGTAAAACTCTCAGGTTGTATCATATACACCTCTTCATCCAGCTCTCTATTTAGAAAAACTATTTTTACATCCATTTGCCAAATCTCATAGTCTAGGTATGCTGCTATCGTAAGTATGATCCGAATAAATTTAAGTATTGCCACTGAGAAAAATATCTTGTCATAGCCAATACCATAATGCTGATGATATCGCATGGCAACCAGATAGGCTTTACAGGTCTCCACCTTTCTATCTGTGCTCTATTTTCTTTCAAAAATCCACTTACACCCAATAGATTTTACCTCTTCAGGTGGATCAACTAGTGTCCATACACTATTGACCTTCATAGACTCTATTTCAAACTTCATGGCTTTCAGCCACTTATCAAAGTTGGACCTCTGCATGGCATCCATATAAGTGATTGGATCCTCGTCGTTCTCATCGAGTTCGACAGGATCACTGTTCTGATAAAAAAATCATAGTATCTATCCGGTTGATGTGGTACTCTACCAGATCTTCTTGGTGCCATTTCAATAGGCTCTGAATTTAATTTTATCAAATCTAGTTCTGCAGATTTACTAGAATATGTCAATTTTTTCATCTATCGAACTTTATTAAGTTCAACATTAGAGGCAGTTGTTCCTTTACCGAGGAACTCTTTTTCCAAAATGACTGCTCTATTACTGATGAACACCTTTTGTTCTTCAGTAAGGTAGAAGTAATAACCCCTAGTTTTCTTAGGATATCATATAAATAGATATTTATCAAACCTAGATCTAAGCTTTTTCAGCTGCAAACGTTTAACATAAGCTAGACATCCCCAAACCCTAAAGTGAGAGAGTGTCGGCTTACATCCAGTCCATATCTCATATGGAGTCTATGCAACAGACTTGCTCAAAATATTATTCAAAATAAAATAGACAGCTTCTAGTGCATAACCCCAAAATAAAATTAGCAGACTTGTAAACCCCATCATAGACCGAACCATATCCAACAAGATTCGATTCCTCCTTTCAGATACACCATTATGCTGTGGTGTTCTAGGAGGAATCTATTATGAGAGAATCCTATTCTCTCCTAGATATGTCAAAAACTCATTAAAAAGATATTTACCTTCTCGATCAGATTAAAGAATTTTAATACCCTTTTCAAGTTATTTTTCTACCTCATTTTGATATCGTTTGAATATTTCAAACGAATCAGATTTACTCTTCATAAGATAGATGTATCCATACCTAGATAGATCGTCAGTAAATATAATGAAGTAGTAAAACCCACCTCTAGCATATGTGTTCATAGGTTCACATACATCAGTATATACTAGATCTAGAAGCTCAGTGGTCCACTCATCATTTTCAGTAAAAGATGATTTGGTCATCTTACCAAGAAGATAGGACTCATAGGTATTCAATGATTCACAATCATCCATGTCAAGGATACGCTCCTTGACTAACTTGTTAATCCTATTCTTTTTTATATGACCAAACCTGTAGTGCCAAAGATAAGCATTAGTGACATTATCTAGTTTTGATCATTTATTCGACGTGTACATTATACTAATAGACTGTGATAAAATATAAATATCATTTCTTAATTATCCTTGCATTATTGTGATATCATTCATAATAATATTACAATAATATCCCTTTATTGATAAACTATAATCATCTTGAGCCAAAAGCCCAATGGATATTATGTTCATCATAAAAAATGGATAATAGTGATAGTCACTTAAAATAACACTATTATTTTTGAAAAATAGTTTGAGAGTTTTCAATGCTAGAACTGAAACTTGACTTCTATCTCCAACATTAAAAAATTTATCACTATTCTTAAATTTTCTATCAATTTGAAGTTCATGCAATAAATTGCATATATGAATTGGACTCCCGATATCTAATACCTAGGTAGATGTATCACATACAAAAAAATTATAAGATGTTATCATATAACAGCCTTGACCAGCAACCACTTATTGATTTCTACTATTTAGCCTATTTGGGTTAAGAGGATCATTCCTCTTTAGGTCTGCCTGATTAGGATCAATACTAGACTCCTTATTCTTAGGTCCTAAATACTTGCCACTGTTCTGAAGAGAAATCCTAATTTTTCGGACCAAGTTCGTTCAGATCTGATCAGATCAAGAGATATATTTCAAAAATTTTTTTCTTTGATCTAGATTAGATCTAAGATGTTTCAGATCTGATTATTATTATTTTAGAAATTAAAATAAAATTAGATAAATTAAATCAAATTTAATTTACCTTGAAGTGGGTAATCCAATTATCCATTGATGATCCTGTAAGCAGCAAAAGATTCTGGATCAAGCCACGCAAGTGCCTGGTATCTATCGGTATCCACTCAAGTTGGATCTGGAGATCGTCTTCTTCTCTATCAAGTCTCTAGAAATCAGATCTGGATCTGATCCGGAGGATCTTCAAAACTCTTTTTGAAGATCAGCAGTCATCCTTTGTAGCAGCGCAGCCTTCTAGCTTTCACTCATCTTTCTCTTATCTAGATTCCACCAACCAAGGTCTAAAATCCTTTTGGACGTGGAGAGGAGAGGGAGAAGATGCTTTGGCATGGAGGAGGAGAGGAGACAAGGCCTTGGGGCATGGAGATCTCAATTAATTCAGATTCCTCTTTGAGTTGGGCGCAGGGTCTTATTTATAGACTAACTGTGATCCAACTCCTCTTCTTCCCAACCAATCACAACTCTTTGTGAAATCAGATCTAAATCTGATTGGTGGGAATAGAGTCCCCTGGATTCCTCCTTAGAGGGTGCCTAAGACCAGTCAAAGTTGGTTCTTAGGAGAACTCTAATTGGAATCCAAAAAGGAGATGGAGTCCCTGTCCAACAGGGACTCCTAGGCGCCTCCAAGCTTGGGCACACGCCAAGGGTGGCGTGCGCCCTCTTCCTTGCCAGGTTCTGGTAGGGGGACAGGCCCCCACCAGCTCTCCAATAGGTGCGTGACATGTGGTCAAGAAGTCAAAGTGTCAATGGTCAACATTTGACCAGTCAAAGGTAGACTTTTGACCAAAGTCAAAGAACAAGAAATGGCAGGTGACCAAAAATGGCAGGTAATGTCTTACAAAATAAGACAACCTTTTCTGACTTGGACAACCTCCAGTCAGACCATATGAAGGCCTCTGATTGAGCACAAACTCCTTTGGCTCAGTCAGGACAACTTATTTATGATAGTAAAAGAAGAACGTTAGGTTCAATCGAGTGCTAGCACGATTTTCCTTGAACCTAATTGAATCTCATTCAGATCAATTGAACTAGATCAGTTCAATTGATGATCACCAGATTCAAACCCTTGTTTGTGTGACCCAGTTAGGTTCAGTTCTGTATGGTAATGGGATATGTCATGATCTCTATCATCGACATCATCGAAACTCCTTTCGATGGATCAGAACTCTTCTGATTCGAACAGCTAGAATGATCGATCATCTAAATCATTCTAATTGCTCCCAAAATCCACCAGTGACACCTAGCAGTATATGGTGGCAACCCATCAGAGCTGAATGCGAACCTCTTGGTGCAGCTACCTGTGTGATTAAGTTCTTCTATCTTGAGCCCCGATCAGATTAGGGTTAAGGTGAACTCGTCAAACCCTAGTCTCTGTCATATGATGTAATCATTCGATTCAAGTCCAATGTGAAAATCTAAATAGAAACTCTTTCTATTATTTCACTCTGCCATGGCCATGGACTTCTGGACTTGATTCTCATGATCATCATAGGGCTGCTCCTCTACCACCGAGGTAGATAGATTCCATCTTGATGCAATCCAGTTCCTACAATGAACATGCTATAGCCAACATACACCTCAGGGTTCCATATGGCTAGGAGACCGAGTAATGGTGTAGTCAAACTATAACACCCTCAAGGTGAACTGTCGATGCACCTCAGGTCAAAGAACCAGACACACTACTGCAGCATCGAGTCAGTCATTGACGAGAAGGTAGACTTCCCTAATGACTACTCGAGGTGGTCACGCTCAGTGCCCTCGTTCTCTAACGAGTACCTGTACTCTCGCTCCTGGTGTCTCCACACCATAGACTCAAGACTCATCTACTAAAGAGAAGCGATTGTACACCAACCTTCCGGATCAATCACCATCCTCGTGATGATCCTATGGTCGGGAGCAATTTATGAGTTAATAATGATTATTCATGTCTTAAATTTTCAACTCTTGAAAATATGAATTATCATTACCATTAACTCAAAGGATGTATCACAGACACTAAATACACATATGTGATAGAAAATAACCCATTTTATTGATTATTAGTCAAAATTATAATTTTGCCCCTAGAAGTGTATTACAAGTGTCAGCCAATTCTGGCTTCTAGGGCACATATATCTAACATCTCCCACTTGTCCTAAAGCCAATTGGCTACAAGTCTAAGTCCCATCTTCTCAAGTGGGCTTCGATCTTCTGCTGGCCCAACGGCTTTGTAAGTGGGTCTGCCACATTATCTGTGGAGTTGACTCTCTTGACCTCGACATAACCCTTTCTAATCGCGGATGAGGTGGTATCGCCGCTCAATGTGCTTGATTTCTGTGAGACCTTGGCTCCTTAGCAAGGGCTATGGCGCCATTGTTGTCGCAGTATAGAGGAATGGCATCTGATGGCATTACTCCAATTTCTGCAGCAAACTTCTTGTACCAGAATGCTTCCTTCGCAGCCTCTGATGCAGCGATATATTCTGCTTCCATGGTGGAATCTGCTATCACCGTTTGCTTGAAACTCTTTCAGCTGACAGCTCCACCATTGCACA
>QRFJ01000110.1:916977-1027604 GCA_006176705.1 Cocos nucifera | reverse complement strand
TTCATTTTCTTTTCGAACCGACTCGAAAATTCTTCGAGCCAACTCGAGTCTCAAACTGCAAAAATTAGTTTTCTGTTTCTTTGAGAAAGCCCGATTCGAGTTCAAGCCGACCCAATTTGAGTTCGAGCCCATCCAATTCGAGTTCGAGTTGACCCAACAGCGTGCCAAACTTGTGTGCCAAAGTTAATTCTAGTCTTTTCAGATTATCTTTTTACATAAAAATGAATTGCAATTCATGTCCAATTTGCTCATAGTATTCCTAATTGGTTCCAAGTTCATTATAATGGTCGTTTCTAGTTATGAAAGCATTTTTAAGAATAATCTAAAGGATTATAGTATACTTTTGTGTGTTTCAATATCTAGTTGTCATCAAATTATTTTGGGGTTAGTGAATTTGATTGTTTTAATTATATTTATAGGATGATGGTTCGGATAAGGTCAGGAGTTGGTGGAGAACCATCAGTGGGAGATAGAGGCCGAGAACGAGCCTTAGGTAGGGGTAGAGGCTAAGATTGAGGTAGACCAAGATGAGTTGATAGGGATGGCCAACCTCATAGGGCATTATCTAGTGCTTCATCTTCTACTACGAGGGTAGAGGTGGAGGATTCATAGTTGTATGATCATATGGATGACTCTCTATCTATTATACCAATAGCGGTACCCCCAGCACAAACACAGACACCTATTTCTGAGTTACAAGAATTGATAGACATAATTACTTAGGCAATTGCTGCTACTATAACTTTTGCTTCCAATTTGCAGTCTCAAAATATAGATAGAGCAGTAAATTATGAAAAGGCTAGAAAATGGGGGCGACAGAATTCTCCAATACTATAGATCTAATACAGGTAGAGAATTGATTTCAGAAAATAAAGAAGATGTTTGTATTGATGAAGAGTACTAATGAACAAAAGCTGAGTATTGCCATTTTTCTATTGGAAGGCTAAGCTCGATATTGGTGAACATCATATATTATTAGGCAATCATGGGATGTTGTCATTTCTTGGAATGATTTAAAAAAAAAAAATTATCAATAATATTACTCAGTTGTATATCATGATCAAAAGAGAAAATAATTCCTCAATCTAACATAGGAGAAGATGATAGAAGCTAAATTTATTGAACTATCCTATTTTGCTCCAGCATTTATGGCACATGAAAAAGAAAAATGCTGAATGTTTCAGAATGGGCTGCACCTTAAAATCAAAGCAAAAATGAAGATACATAACTATGGCAGTTTTACAGAATTAGTTGTAGGAGCTATCAGGGCAAAAGAAATTAAGGAGTTCTATAGCCGCAAATAGGAAAGAGGTAAGAGAATTGCATAGAGTCTCTCCATGGGTGCAGGGGAAAGTCAGGCATTCAAGAAGATTAATGCTTTTGGATAGCCTAGCTAGTCAAAGTCATAGGGCAGCGGTGGAGTCGGGTGTGGAATTTTTTGCTTTTACCAGCCTAGAGTAGAAAAGGACTGAACAGAGGTTTATGTCATGTTCAGTAGGAAGGAGGATAACAAGAGGAAGAGAGAATCAAGACAGCTTTAATAGGGATGCTACTCCAATTGCTACTTTCCTAAGGCAAATCCCTTAGTGTGTTAGTTGTAGGAAGTTTCATCCTGGAGAATGTAGAAGTTGATTTAGGGGATGTTTTAATCATGGATAGATTGGTCATTAAAAGAAGGATTGCCCTACTAACACTCAAGCCAAAGGTCTTCCACCAAGGCCAAACATTCCACGAGGATTTTAAGCTAGGAGTAATGCACAAGCAAATCAGATGGGAACTAATACTAACAGACAAAATATGTGCCAGGCAAGCCAAAAGCTGAAGCGAAAAGACTAGAATTAACTTTGGCACACAAGTTTGGCACGCTGTTGGGTCAACTCGAACTCGAATTGGATGGGCTCGAACTCAAATTGGGTCGGCTTGAACTCGAATCGGGCTTTCTCAAAGAAACAGAAAACTAATTTTTGCAGTTTGAGACTCGAGTTGGCTCGAAGAATTTTCGAGTCGGTTCGAAAAGAAAATGAATCAATTTCAAACAAAAATTTAGTTAGCCCCAAAACCACATGCCCCGGCCCCTATTAAATTTAATTTACTAAACAACACTATTTACACTCAATTATACTATACCTATGCCCTTAATTATACCTTGCACAATTAATTCAATCTACAAGCTTGATAGTTTGGGATGAAGTTCCAATAAATCATAGAAATTATTTTGAAGTACTTGACAAATCATTAATAGATATTCTATGGAAAAGTGATTTGCATGAATGGGATAGACTATTCGGCAAAAAAATTATACTTCTTAGAGAAGACTTCGGATAAATTTTATCGATTATTATTGATGGAAATAGAGTAGAAACAATTGATGCATCAATAAATCGATTATATTTATAAAATAATTATAAAATTTTTGTTTTGATAATAAATATTATTAAAGAATAATATCGATAAAGATTCTAGAAAAGCATCGGCTGATTTCAGTAATTGGATTCTAAAAGTTGGAGATGGAAAAGTGCCTATCATCAAATTAGAAGAAGACGAGATGGAACTAACATGGATCAAAATTCTAGATAATTTGCTTACAAAAATAGATAAAGATCATATCCAGAATATATATTGCTTCAGAGGTCCATTCAAATTTTGAGAAAAATTTTGTTGATACAGCATACCTAAAAGAAAGAGCTATCATTACACTTATAAATGAAATAATCAATGAAATAAATAATTATTTATTTTCTTCAATTTTAGGTGAAGAAAAAATATACTTAAGCTTTGATACAATATGTAAAAATCAATAGATGTTGCAACTGAAGATGTTTTTTATCTAGTGAAATTTTTGAATTCTTTAAAGTTTAATGGCATTCCACATCATAAGCTGAAATTAAAAAAAGATGCTCCAATAATATTATTACGAAATATTAATCAAAGTGCATGCCTCTGTAATGATACAAGATTGATAATAACTCATTTAATAGGAAAGATTATTAAAGCAAAGGTTATTACAGGCAGTCACATCGGTACAAAAATTTATATTCCTTGCATCATAATGTAGGTTACAGAAATGGCCATTTATTTTCAAAAGAAGATAATTTCCTATAAGGTTATATTATGCCATGATAATTAATAAAAGTTAGGATCAAATATTAAATAAAATTGGATTGTACTTGTCCAATCCAGTATTTAGCCATGGTCAACTCTATGTTGTGCTTTCACGGATTACATCGCTTAATGAACTTAAGATTTTGATAAACAATGGGTGTATAGGATTTGAAAATTATACAAAAAATATAGTTTATAGAAAAATCTTTTCGGACCTACCCTCAGATATATTTTCCTAAAAAAGATTATTTTTTATAATAATATTATTATTTTAATATTTAATTTTATATATGTTTAATATGTTATATTTTTTTTTTATTGCAGGATAATGGAAAAAATAGAATATAGTTTGCTATTAGATCTATGATTACAAAGGCAAAATTGGAAGATCAGAGTTAGAATTGCAAGAATTTAGGATTTGATAAATCTTAATGTCGATAATTAATTATTAAGCATTGATTGCATTTTAATTGATAAAAAGATCATAAAGTCACTATTATTATTTTGAAACTTCTTTTATACACACACAAATTCTATACTTACCTTTTTTTAAGGAATTGATATATTGGAAACAACTATACAAGTATCAATTTGTAAGGAAAATGCCGAACAATTTAAGAGTTCTGTTATTAAGAGAATTATATATATATTGAACAAATTTAATGTTGCACCAAAAAGAAAGAGTTTTCGAGCTTGTGCACATCAATATATAATCTATATTAATAGATGGACAGGCATACAAAAAAATGATGATGACGGCTCCATATTAATTCAAAAATTTAATTTTATCAATTTTGACAAATTGGTGGAGAAAAGTTTTAATGATTTTTATTTAATGAGTTTGCACAAATCTTGCCCTTTCTTTTTAAAGAAATGTATTACATTTTTTTGTTTTGCAGATGTTATTGGTCACATCATCACCAATATTGGATCTCCCAAGCCAACTTATGTCAGATAAAAAATGATTTATAAAAAAAGCTTGAAATTAGCAGATTTAAAGTTATGTATATTGATCTAAATTTTATTTTGATTATCATATATGTAATTAAACCATAAATTTCATAATTATTTTTATATTTCTTAGTATGCAGAATGTACCTATTATTTTATGGACCATACATGCAGAGGAAATTAATGAAGATGTTATCCGTGCAAATAAGAGAGATGGATCTATTATCATTATTTTGGTGGGCATGATCGTAAGAATGTAGAAAGATGATTTTTATTTTATAATATAATTTATTATAGAAAAATTATCATCATTATTAAATTATTTTATATTTTTTATATTTATAGAAAAAAATATGCTTATCAACATGCTTAGCATCAAAAGTCTATATGGATATACAAACATAGAAAATCATGAAATATCAAAACAGGTAAAGATATGAAAAAATTAATATTATGCTCTAAAAAAATATAACAACTAAACATAGTAATTTAAGTATAATCGTAAATGTATACATAGGATGCAAGCATCGATTGCTTCGATTGAATTTGCAGAGAAGAAACAACGTATTATTATCAATCCTCAACATGAAACTACCACAAATAGGAAAATAATTGGAGATTTATTGAAATTGGATCCACAAAATTTTTAGGTACTATTTAAAATAATCAATAAACTATATTTTTTTTTTTGAAACTTGAAATATTCACTTTTTTAAGGGAACAAAATTTATATGCAAAATTAATCTTAAGGATATTGACACTTCTCATGGATGGTGATACAAAACATGTTATAATTGTAAGACTGTTATTAAATCTTATGGCAACATATTTTGGTATAATCAATGCAATAAAAATTATCAACCTCCAGTGCCATGGTATCACGAATATACTTTTTCAATGATCATTTTTTCTGTTTAAATGCATATATATGTTTTATATATTAAAAAAATCATTCATCTTAATTTATTAGGTACAAATTGAATGTCGTTGTTGAAGATGCTAGTGGAATAGCAAATTTTATTATATTTAAAAATTAGTGCAGCAGTTGATAGATATTTCAATAATTAATGTTGCAATGGATACCGGATCTAATAGATTCACTCTTCCAACTATGATATAAAAAATTCTTAACGTCACATGTCTTCCAAATTATATTTGGATCACAAAGTTTTGATGATAATAATCATACTTTCAAGGTAACAAATATTTTTTAAGAGAATGAATTTGAATCAATCAATCAACTTAGAAGTTCTTCAGCTGGATCCTCTACGTCTCAACTGTCGAACAACCCTACCTTTTCAAATCCTGAAAAAGATGTTTAGCATGAACTTTTTCATGAAACCATACCATTACGAAAAACATCAAATCTAGAACAGTAATATATTTTGATTTATCCAAAATTTTATTTTAAAGAAAGAAATATAATTAATTTTTATTATTTATATAGGAAGTCACCAATAATGCTGGCAATGAAAAAAATTACATCCAAGGTATTTTACTATTATATTCCTCTTTTTTTCTTGATAAATTTTTTATAATTTGATTATGTTTTTATTAATTATTTTATATATCTATGCAGTTTCAACAAATATTTTGAAGACACCGAAGATTAAGAATTTTTGGGAGAACTTTATCTTTTATTTGTTAAACCCCGCAATGTAGCGCGGAGCTCATGCTAGCTCTTTAAAGATAATCCTAATATATCACAAACTATTTCTGTGAATCTTAATACCAAGTATAAATGAAGCTTCTTTAGGATTCTTCATATCAAAAACAATAAATAGCAAAGTTTAGTCTTATATAATAATAGAGTCACTACTAGCAAATAAAACAACATTCATATACAAGACTAAGAAGATAAATTTACTGCCATTGATCTTAATATATATATATATATATATATATATATATATATATAATATTATATATATTATATATAATATTATAATCTATAAATTCAAAAATCTATAATATCATCAAACTTAAGATATCAGATGATGCTCATATCTTGTATGATCGATAAATTTCAAAAAATCTATAATATCATCAAACTTAAGATATCATTTTCTTGATGATTGCTGAAGACCATAGATATATCCCTTAGGTATGTATACCATATATTCATTTTCACTCTTAATAAAATCTTATGGTCAATTTATATAAAATCCTTTCGATGAAGCTCTAGGTCAAAATGTGTTACTAGTGTCATGATTACACTTAAAGAATTCTTACACGAGACTAAAGAGAAAAGTCTTATTATAATTTATCCCCTTCTATGTACCTTTAGGCAATCAATTTGGTATTAAAGTGTTTAATATTATTTTTAATTTTTTTTTAATTTTAAATGCCTACTTATATCTTATAAGTTTTTATCCTTTAGGTAATTTCATTAGATCTCATATTTTATTTTTAACCATAAACTACCTTACGTCACACATAGCTTCAAGCTACTTAACTGACTAGGAACATACAATAGTCTGATCATATAAGATTGAAGTAACTATATGGCCAATGCTATAGTCATTTTCAACTAAATAAACTAAATAGTCATTAAGAATGACATATTTTTCTTTTTTTGTTATGTGATTTATTTATTGATACTTTATTAACCGGCTACGGAGATGCTATAATCAGTTCATAAATATGATGCCACTCTCTCACTATCCTTCCAAGATAAAATATGATATTTTTTTGGACAACTAGAACAAAACCAATAATTTATCTTTCATCTAATATTATATCTCCAGTATGAGAGCATCTGTAATCATCCATATTATACTAAAAATTTGGCATCATTCATCTCAATAATCTTTATACCTCTGTCAGGATAGTAGATAATCTATATCTTTTAGAATATCTGAATAGCCAATTAAATAACAACAAATAGTTTTGGTCTAAACTTTTATTGTTAGATTATACATCTTATCCTTTGTAGGGCAGTCCCAAATATGAAAACATTATAACTAGGCTTTCTACTAACCGACAACTCAAAAGGTGTCTTAGAAACTATCTTAGCAAAAACTCTATTCAAGATATTGATGGCTGTCTTTAGGATCTCACCTTAAAATATTATGATAAATTACACCTATTCATTATGCTTCTAATTATATTTTTATAAGTATAAATATACTTTTTAGCCATACCATTTTGCTTAAGAGTTTCAGGAATGGTGTGTCAAGCAACTATCCCATATTCTTGCAAGTATTTGGCAAAAAGTCCGATTTAGTGTCCAAATTTACCATATTGATTATAATATTCACCATCACAATCAAATCTCACCATCTTAACTATCTTTCTATGTTGCCTCTTAACCTCAATATTCTAGTACTTTAATTTTTTTTTTTTTTGTTGAATACAAAAATAATGATTCTTTATTTTGATTCTAATTATATACAAAAATTCAGACTCTGATACCAATTATGAGAAATTTTTCTATGGATCTTATGCAGAAGATTAGAATGCAAAAAAATATCAAAGAAATCAAAATAAAATTCAATCACACATTGAGATTTTTAAGCATTCATTAACGATCAATATATCAGCATCTTGCGGAAGTATAAAACAACAATGATAGGGTAGATCTTTCTCTCCTTCTGCACTTTAAACATGTTTCTTCGATAGGATGGGTTCATCCTAGGAACGTAGAGATCTTGATACCCTAGGATTTCTCTACAAATGGATATAGTAGCAATGGAGTGGAAACTTAACCTAATTAGTAATATTAATAAATCCACTTATCACAGCGTTTATTAATCAAGTTAGATCTATACCGATATCTACTACATTATATGACTAAGATAATTAAATTTAAAATAATAATATGATTACAGATAATCATGAGCTCCGTAACCATTCATTCAAACGATAACTTAGCCTATATTTTTTGTAACAAATTAGAATAAAAAATTAGTTTATAATTAATAGAAGTCTATTTTATGGGAATTTTTAACAAAACATGCTGGAATTAATCCCTAAGAAACACTACAGCGGTACCTCCTCTAACATGAGCAAAAGTTCCACAACAAGGTTACTGCAGCATTGGCAGTGGAAGGGCGTGGGAACCAACGCTACGTGGACTATTTGATGGACTAATGCAACATAAGCCTTTCGATATGTATTGAGATGCTTATGAAGCATGCATCAGATCTGATACTTGCCTTCATATTTTGAGGTAACACGAGGATCTATTCTGCATGGCCCATCAAATAGCCTTACGAGTGTCGTTCCAAGCTTGCGACCTTGCTTGTTTCTGCTGTGCTCAAACGCAGCTACAATGGGACGAAACAGAGAGACATGAGGTGCAGTATTTTGAAGTACAAAGTTTCTCAGCCTCAGAAATCATTTCTTGTAAGAGCATATATTAGTGTCGTTTAGGTTACCTTATAAAGACCAGGGTCTTCGCAAAAATTGGAGGAGCTAAGAAGACCGACAATAAAAAATTTTAACAAATAGAAAATCGTAGTGGCCACCGAAACATGATGCATTAGCTATGGTCTTGTTTATAACGGGTACAGATAGGTCTGGGTCAACTCGAGTGCTGAATCGAATCAATCTTGTTGGTTTTGGTCCGGCTAAGGTTATAGATGATTGGGTTGGTTCTGGTTCTAATATGCTGGAAACCTGAATGAATTGGGTTGGATCTGGGATAAAGGGTCCAGTAACCCAAATCTCTGACCCGACTTGATGTAAACATGCACATAGGTCGGACTTAGGTTCAAGGGTCAAGTAACCCAAACCCGACCTAACCCGATGCATGCACACAAGTGCCCACACATTCTTTGTTTGGTTAAAGCTCGTAATATTAGAGATCTTTCTTCGTTATCTTTAGCTTTTACCTTTTTATTTATCGGATGGATAGTTTTGATTAAATATTTATTTATTCTTATTTAAATATTAGAATAATATCGAGCGTCATCTATGCTTTTGTTCTCACTATTTATCTTTTTAGATTCTCTATTGACTTTCTGACATGTGTAAATGAAAATTATGCTTAAGTTGATCGAAATAGAATTAATCTTCATTTGTTAGTTTGACAATGGAGGCCAATCATGCTGCTCGACCCGAGGTGGTCCACTGTGCCCTCACATGCACCTTGTGCTCCCTTATGTGGCCCAATCGCACCAATGAGATACCAATATCGATATTAAAGTCCGAAAGAAAAATATTTGGCCCAATCGCACCTTCGACTCCTTTAACCATTGTTTTCATATTTGTTCACGTAGCTTGACGTAAAATAGGCTTACAAGGTCACAAGTAACTAGAACAATATAATAAAAATATAGCTTGTCCTTTACTCTCAAAATAATGCCTCCAACATAGTGAAATGTCTTATTATCTCTCTATAATCTTTCGTTCTCATCCAATGCTCCAGGTCGCTATCCTAGCCATTGGAGATGGAGCAAAAACAGTTAGAATCACTTGAAGAGAAAAAAGAAAAGAAAAAAAAAAAGGAAGAGAAAAATAAACAAACAAACAAAGGATCTGTTGCTTTATATATGTCTTTTTTTTAACTTTTTTTAATGAGATGCTTCATATATGGTGGAATGGAAGGAGGAGAAAGTCCAAACCATAACCCTGCTTGCCAACGAAGAGGAAGTGTTTAGAGTGGAAAAGGAACATGATAAGTTGAGTCCCACACAAAAGCCAGCAGCCCAATCTTCTATTCTATCAGTACCCTTGTTCTGTAGCAGACATTTGGTCATCTTTGTACTTCAGAATAATCTCCAAATAATTCACAACACCCGTGACCACACACCAAACAAACTCCCAACATAATGCCGAAAGGACTTCACATGTCTTTGTTTCATGTGAGTGGAACAGATCCTTTCCATCTGTTTTCATTACCAATTCCCACAATACCAGCTACTCACGAGCCCATAGATTTTACAACCCTTTCACCTCCAAACCATAAATCAAATGCTTCAGAGACAAGCTCAAGCTGCACTAGCACATTCTGTATTCTTAGAACCTGTTCCAGAAGAAGCCCCTTTCTCTCTCTCTCTCTCTCTCTCTCACACACACACACACACACACTACTCCAACTTACCATGAATCTCAGAATCCTCATTGTTCTTGTTCTAGTTCTTTTAACCAAGACCCTATCCCTTGAAACTGATCCAAAGCCCACCTCCAACATCACTGTGATAGGCACTGTCTTCTGTGATGCCTGCTCTAACAGCACCTTCTCCAAGCACAGCTACTTCTTGCAAGGTATATAAAATGGAACACATGTATGGTCCAATGCTCAGATTCCTTAATAGAAGCTTGTTCTCATGCATTTGATCTCTACCAGGTGTTAAAGTGCGAGTTGAATGCAACTTCATAGTGAATTCCACATCCAAGGAAGACATATCGGTCATGGTTGACAGAACAACAGATAAAAATGGAGTTTATAGGCTCGATATCCCACCGGTCGATGGCTTTGAATGTAGGGAGGGCCGGGAGATGGAGTCCTTCTGCCGGGCGACCTTGATGGGTGGTCCATCTTCTCTTTGCAATGTCCCTGGCTTAAGCAGCTCAACTGAGCATGTGGCAATCAAATCTAGAGATGCCAGTTTGTGTGTCTATAACTTGAATGCTTTGTATTATAGGCCAGCCAAGAAGGATCCTACTTTGTGTGGGACTGATACCGGACAACAATCTAGCTCTCTGAACTCCTCATTGTTCTTCTGGCCTCCTTTCTTCCCACCGTTTCCTTTCCCCTTCCCAAGTCCACCATCATTTCCTTTCCCCTTCCCAAGTCCACCATCATTCCCTTTCCCATTCCCTCGCATACCATTCTTGACCCCACCACCTTCTTTTCCTTTCCCTTTGCCCCCTTGGTTTTCACCTCCAAGCACACCATCTTTTCCTTTTCCCTTCACCCCAGAACCAAAGCCACCACATTTCCCTTTCCCTCCGATACCATTTCTTTTTCCACCACCACCTCCTCCACCATCATTCCCCTTTCCACTGCCACCCCTTAACCCCAATCCCCTTTCCACCAATCCCTTTACTCCAATTCCATTTCTATCACCGCACCACACCACCTCCACCTCCACCACCATCTTTTCCTTGGCCATTCCCACCTTTTCCATTTCATCCTTTCCCTCCTTCTGGTCCAAAACCTGGCCAGCCATCACCACCTCCACCAGTGTTTTCCCTAAGAGATCCAAAGACTTGGTTTCCTTCCCTTCCTCCATCCCCCCCTAATAAACCATAGAACCACCATCCACTGTTGTAGCTTTCTTTACTAATCACCAAAGTTTATTATTATTATTATTATTATTATTATTATTATTTAAAGTGAGCATTGTACAAGTTATTTATCATATAATGTAACAATAACAGAATTACAATATACTTTGTTAGTTTACAATGTCAGTGGTTTATGGAATTTACTTGTTAGCTTGCAAATAAGCATGAACAGCTACCTGCTTTGGAAGTTCTCACAGGATC
Source organism: Cocos nucifera (assembly GCA_006176705.1). Classification (NCBI taxonomy): domain Eukaryota; kingdom Viridiplantae; phylum Streptophyta; class Magnoliopsida; order Arecales; family Arecaceae; genus Cocos; species Cocos nucifera. The sequence goes on along the minus strand of QRFJ01000110.1, from coordinate 1,016,114 downwards.
CATGCAATGACCAACTTTCTTGGTGATATTTGGTTGCAAACTACTTTCTTGAATAAAGTGAATACAAAAGCAGTAGTTCCTTAATTTAATGCAATTAAAAATGCCCTTAAAAGTTCATTCCTTTTCCAAAGTTCAACAAGCTGTTGTAACCCAACTTACCAAAAAAAAAAAAACATTTTAGGAGGGTTTCAAATAGCAAACTTTTGTTTTTTCAGAATCCTAATGAAGTTTGCTTAACATGATATGGTGGTGATTCTTAAATAAAAGGCACTAAACCTCCAAATAGAATGCTTCCAAAGAAACGCTCCCATTATGACCACACAAATCCACCACTTCCTAAAAACAGATGCAACATAGGGTATGAAAAGAAAATGTGAATCAAGCTAGGAATTTATATTGCATATCATCCAAATGCAAGAAGATAAAATAAACTTCACAACAGATACAACAGTCCTCAAGAAAAACCTTGTGTAACCTTACACATAAAAAATCACCAACAAAAAGCGAAAGGATGGAAAGAAAAGCAAAGCAATAGAAGAAAGCAAACCTTAAAAGTTGGGAGCTAGTTTCAATTATCAGATCCGTCCGAGTACCTTCTCAGCTGCTTCAACTGTTTGCTCAATGTCTTGAGAACTATGTGCTAAACTTGTAAACCCTGCCTCAAATTGTGAGGGAGCAAAGTATACACCTTCCTCCAACATCCCCCTGTGAAACCTTGCAAATTTTGCAGTATCACTCCTTTTTGCATCCTCAAAATTGTGGACTGGTCCTTCTGTGAAGAAGAACCCAAACATTCCACGGATATATCCACCCGACATCTCATGTCCAGCTCTCTTCCCAGCATCCAGAATACCCTGAACAAGCTTGCCGGTTATCTTATCCAAATACTCATAACATCCAGGCTCCATTAACCGCCCGAGAGTGTGAATTCCAGCAGTCATTGCCAAAGGATTCCCGCTCAAGGTCCCTGCCTGGTACATTGGCCCTGCCGGAGCCACCATCTCCATGATATCCCTCCTCCCACCATAAGCACCAACAGGAAGGCCACCACCAATAATTTTCCCCAGTGTAGTCAAATCAGGGCTAATGCCAAAATACTCTTGAGCCCCACCAAAAGCCAGACGGAAGCCAGTCATCACCTCGTCAAAGACTAGAAGAGCACCTTCTTCTTTTGTGATCTCACGGAGGGCATGCAGGAATTCAGATTTTGGTGCAATAAAGCCAGCATTTCCAACAACTGGTTCGAGGAAGACAGCAGCAATCTCACCTTTGTGGGTGCTGAAGAGGTGCTTTATGGTTTCAATGTCATTATATGGGGATGTTAGAGTGTAAGAGGTGGCACCTTTTGGGACGCCTGGGGAGTCAGGGAGGCCGAGAGTGGCAACCCCACTGCCTGCCTTTACAAGGAAAGGGTCAGCATGGCCATGGTAGCAGCCTTCAAATTTGATGATTTTTTCTCGGCTAGTGAATGCACGGGCAAGGCGGAGTGCACCCATGCAAGCTTCAGTTCCAGAGTTAACAAAGCGGACCATCTCAATGCTTGGCACACCAGAGATCACCATCTTTGCCAGCTCATTCTCTAACACACAGGGAGCACCAAAGCTTGTGCCTTTATTCAGTGTTTCAATAAGTGCAGCACTCACCTGCATATAGTGATACCATTAGAACACAACAATGTTTTCAGATTAAGATATTAGTATGACTTTCCATATAATCTTGTTAATGCTGCATACCACATGGCAATACTATTGGTCCAACATATAGCTTCATTAATATGTTTTATAATATATACCAAGTCTACAATGTCCAGATAATTCTGATGCACTGAGTTCATTTGAACAGGAAAATTTCATCAATTTGCATGCGATCTTTAGCAACTTTATTTTCCACCAACAAAATTTGGAAATGGTGAAGCATATTAATAAAACTTGCTTATGCTTAATGCTAACTTAGATTCTTAAATAAGGCACACATAAGATTCCTTCAAATCTGATTGTGGAAAATAATCACATCCAGAAGTAAATAAGTATGAAAAGTGAACTACAGCATGACTTTTTTTAATTCTTCCAATCAGTTCACAAATTATCCTGCTAATTGGTAGAATAGTTCACATTTAAGACATTACTGATATAAACAAATGAATTGCATTTTCCTCATCAGTGAGAAAAATGTAGTATCTGAGATAGCATGAAATCCTAACATTCAGTTCTTTTGGCAGTCTCCCTCCATTTTTAATATATAATCTACTATAATGACGAAATGTAAAGAAAACCAACAAGTAAAATATAATTTTAATATCAAAATCATTATTTATAAGATGTCTACAAAATAAGTTTCCTCTTCATGTCTACCGGTGTGACTGTGCATTGCCTAAGTAGCAATTTCATCAGGCAAATTTGCCATTTCATTTGCCAATTAACTTTACTTACCAGTCACTTACCTTTTGACAGCTACCTCCTTGGCCTCATGCAACTATAGCTACATATGGAGTCATCTAATGGTAAAAATTTTATGCTTGCACAGAATGAATATTAGTTAAAAGCTCTAGAAGTGTTGTACATGGTAGATTTGAACTTCATGAAACCACACATGCATAATGTTAATTCAATGCTAGAAAACATTTATCTGAAGGAGAGTGAGTTTTTTAGATTCACTTAACATGTTTGTTTGCTTCTGTTGCCGGCATACCTTACCAGCAGTAGGTATCAAAGATTCTTACCTAGCACTTCAAGATTCTCCACACAGGAATCCTGAAATCCAACACTAAAAGTTCTGATAAAATTTTTGATTGCATGATAGTAAAAATTAATTGTTGACATTAAAGTCCTGAATATCGCATGAGTATTTTTCTTTTCACTTTTTATATCAGTACTTTAAATGCCTTTTTCTTACAGTAATTCACTCAAGGGGAAGTTTTCAGATATAGGTTTGCCCTCAGCCTTGATTTGAAATAAAAACGAAAGATAACCTTTTTTTCAAGAAGAAAAAGAGAGCATGGCTATAAGAGCAACGTGCTATTTTTGAATGACACCGACTTGTAACTCTTTTCCTATCTTTATAATGTATGCTCATTGGCTACCTTCATTTAAGTTCTTATACATACAAGCAAGATTTTGAATGCTGTGGGACAAAGATTTTCTGATTTCTCCATGAAACGGGAAGCCTCGTTGTCCCATCCCATCCTGACAGTAATCCCAATCATGCATCCCGATGAATATCCTCCATCTTTCTCCCCTTCTTTCCTTTCTTTTTTTCTTTTTTTCTTTTTTCTTTCCTTCTTTTCTTCCTTTTCCTCTAGCTTCCTTTCTTTTTTCTTTCCTTTTCATCACCCTTCCTTTCGTTTTTTTCATTTTGCTTCTTTTTTCCTTTCATTGTTTAGTTTTCTTCATCTCTCCTTCCTTTCCTTCTTTCCTCTTTCTTCTTCTCTCCCTACATGAATGGATTTCGGAGTCCTAAGCCTATCCCAGTCCCATTTTCTCACCGGAATGGGATGGGATGACCAAGACATACCCTATCCTGCCAGGACGTAAAACCTTGATACACGTATTCATGCAAGTATGCATGCCTACATATGTACATACATGCATATATTAACCAACCTTATGATCAACTGATATGCCATGAAGTTTTGCCAAAAGTTCAAATAACAGTTCGAGGAAGCCTATTTTCAAAGTTTGAAAAAAATCAACCACGAGATGTTTGACTCCAATAACTATACCAACTATTTGTTTGTCTCTATTGGAGTTACAGCTTAGATTAACATTCAAAAGTCAGCATATTAAAGATAAGTAGTCTTTAAAGAGTGGCTCTAAATGGAAGTCTTAAAGCCTAATAAATAAAACTTTATGGAATAAGCATACATAAAGAAGGGATGGCACCTTGTCATCTGCATGACCAATTATAGCAGGGCCCCACGAACCAACATAATCGATGTACTCATTACCATCAACGTCCCACAGGTGAGAACCCTTAACAGAATCAAAAACTATGGGCTGTCCACCAACTGATTTGAAGGCACGAACAGGTGAATTTACACCTCCAGGCATCAATTCCTAACACCACATACTCCATCAGTAAAAGGAAAGAAATAAGCATGCAAATATTGGCTTTCATATCAAGATAAAGAATTTGCTACATATTCATTGAAGGATATGCATGCAGCTCCATGGCTTGAATAACAAGATCAAAACCCATAACATGTTTGTAAACCACAGAAATATGACAGGTATGTACATGCATCTCCACAGGTAAAATTTGATTTATGTTAAAATATGACTTTTGCTGCTTTGTGAGCAACTATATTTGGAAGGAGAACATCTGTTTATGACCCAGCAAAGCTGCATACATGAATAAAGGCAGGCAAAGGAAACATAGAAGATATCAGGCGAATGGTGTAATATTATTTCTTAATAATACCAGCCATCAGTTAACCATCTTGATGCAAAATAAGGTGACATGTATAAGAACTGTGGTACATGGAAGAATGACAATGCAGCAAGAAGATATCTTAAGCACCCTATCGTTAAAACACCATAACATATGATAGATCAAAAACATCAGCTGCAAACATACATTAGCAGATAAACAAAGAGACAACAAGCATAAATCTGAACAAGCTACTTTCTTCACACAATCTCCTTCAGTGCCCCCAACAAGCTATTTCCAGAGACCAGCACCAGTCAACACTTTTCAACAGGCAAACTATTAAGGAACAAGAGCCAATGACAACTTTCTGAAGCATCAGAAGGTTTTGAAAATATATTGACATGTTAAAAAGGTTTTCATTTGCTAAAACTGAAGGTGTGCATGATCCTAATGAGAAATTTTGATAATAAGGACTTGTTAGATTACATTTCACTATCTACTCGGTGAACTGATATGAACATCACTGCGAAATAGATAATAATGAATATTGAATATTTACATGCACTTCTTTTCAGCAACATATAAATGATTGTTGCAACAATGAAACTTCTGAAGTGAACGATAAAGAGACATGATGATACCAAATGAAATTGACACAAGGAATCTGAAACATAGAATCAGCAATGCTATTAACTGGCCAGTGTTGATGTTGTAAAAACATAAGGTTGAAGGAAAAAAACACATGGTACAAGTTCTTGTCACGAAGCCCAAGATGTGGTTCCAGATCACAGTCCAACCTGATGCAGACATCCTGTCTATCCTAAAAGTTTTGGCTGAAACGGGTCATAACTAGAAGTAAAAAGAGGTCAAGTTGTCTAGAGTTTAAAAAAGAGAAAAATTACCAACAAATAAGTTTAAAAAAAAATAAAGAAACTGGAATGTGTTAATTAAATCATATTGAGCATGTACTACAATTTGATAAATAGGTACTCTAAAAAAATTACAAAATTTACCAAAAGGGCAATAAATGTCTTACAACTAATACCAGCATAATTAGAAACATTTTCCCAAATGAAATTTAAGCACTTCTACAAAGTCATTCAATATGCTAAATTGAGAACACAACTGCTCACTAAAGAAACTCCAACAACTATGAAAGATCACTTCTAAATGTAAGATGAACCTAAAGCAGTTTGTTTTAAATCACACATTTCAGTCAAGTATCAAAACGCGTCATTTACCTGTATAGTTTAATCAGGCACAAAGAAAAGAAAGAGATTTTAAACAAAATGTTAGATATTAGATGAGACATCAAACTAGTTGATAATTCTACAAATTATTGTAAATTTTGCAGTCCATTTCAATTTCTGCATTTAAGTCTTACATATTAACTGTCCTTTTCTATTAAGATCATGACAATTGGTGAGGGAAGCTTACAGTGTTTGTCTCTCTAGATCTGCTTGAAACTAGATATTCCAGTATGAAGGCATAGATCAAGAAATGTGTGAGTTGAGAAGCCTTAATTAGTGATCATAAACCTTGAATTTCACAATAGCTAACCAAAAGCTATAAAGTCATCAAGGAATATCTAAAAGTAACTTCAACAACCTAGGACCTCACCCAAAAAGGCTCACTGGATTATTTGGGTTCTTTACTCCTATAGAAGTACACAAAATCTATCAATTGCGTAGCTAATGTGAGACTAAACATGCGCCTACATAAGCCTTTGCATACTTCCTCTGTTTAAGCCCTAGCATTCTCGCCAAGCTAAGGGTCAAATTATGTAAATCTAGTTACAAGTACCACATATCCAATCATAAATACCATGATTAGCTCGTGGTTAGTCCAAATAGCCCCATGCTGCAGTGTCCCTTGGTCCACAAGGGCTATAGGCCAGGTTCACTTTGATACCATATTAACAATCTAAGACCTTACCGAAAAGACTAGCCAGAAGTTATTATTTGAATTTTTTTGGTCCTATATAATTACCCAAAAACTATCCATTGCATAGCCAATGTGGGACTAAACACACATTGGCACGGGTCCTCACAATAACATATCAGAGAGATTAATTGAGATGATGAACTGATTAGCTGTCTCTGAATGAAACTAGAAATGCAACCTTCCTAAAAAATGCATTCACATGCACTAGATAGGAAAAGAATATTTTATCATCCAATCATGTTCTTTTAGGCCTTTCAAGTAGATCAAGTTTTCAATTATAATTAATCTAAATTATGTCTATACAATTATTATAATTTTATGATATGGCACATGGTGACCATGCTTAGAGCTTTTCTACAATTCTAGGTTAGTGCCTAAGCATAATAATTGATTTTTTTGGTGTAAATGATCCAATCAAGGAGAACAAAGGATTTATTTCAACTCACTTATGTCTCTTGAATAAAATAATAAACAATAAGAATTTTAGAAAGTGAGGCTCTAAGCAATTGCATTAATTTTACATAACCTACAAATTATAGTTTATATCATGGGCGAAAAGAAGAGTCTATTGTCTTTGCTTTCACTCTCTTTATTCCCCTTCTCCAAAATCATGGTGTATGTCCGCTATTTATAATAATGAAGTCCTTCTTATTTGAGTTGGATTCTTCTTTTCACAAAAAGAGGAGAAAGTGTAAGTTCTCTATCATCCTACAGAAGTCCACTCATTTTATTTGAGTCGAATTTCTCTTCTAGTTAGAAGAGAATGAAAATTTCTCTCTTTTTATACTAGTGAAGTCCAGTTCACACTAACAAAAGATGTGAATTATCAAATATAATAAAAATATTTTAAAAACCCTCATATTTGGACAGATATTAGATCTTGACTTCTACATCAATTTTGTCTTTAGTAACATAGCCAAATATTTTATAGATTTGAAGTTATGGCTTCTCAAAATATCAGATTCATGATTAAGTTATGGATATTAGTGAATCTTGCTTTTGAACTCTGTCCGGATCTACTTGTCATGGCTAAAGTGCTTCACCTCGAATCTAGTGATCCTCTTGGATCAAACCTCCTCCTACTTGGAAAGTTAGGTCTTGTTAAATTAAAATCAAAGTTAGGTAAATGCTAGCTTCTGGGTTCTGTGGTTGAATCTCAAAGCTTTCCGATCATGGGAAAGGAAGGAGTTTCTTTAACCCATGTAACTCAAATATCTTGAATAAAATAATAAACAATAAGAATTTTAGAAAGTGGGGCTCTAAGCCCTTTACTTTCATTAATTTTTCATGAACCACAAGTTATGCTGCATATCATGGATGGAAAATAGAGTCTTACTCTTTGCTTTCACTCCCTCTATTCCCCTCCTCCAAAATCAAGGCATATGCATTCTATTTGTACTAGTGAGGTCCTTCCTATTTGAGTTAAAATTTTTCTCCTAATAGAGAGAGGAGATGGAATTCTCTACCATGCTTGAGAGGACCACTCACTTTATTTGAGTTGAATTCCTCTTCTAGTCAGAGGAGGATGAAAATTTTCAAGTTTCTATGCTACTGAAGTTCAATTCAAATCAAACCAGATTTATCTCCTAATGAAAAAGGGATGCAAATTACCATAAATAACAAAAATATTTCAAATATTTTCAAATTTTGGAAGAAACTGGATCTTGGATCCTGATCAATTTGGTCTTCAACTGCATTGCTAAATTCTCTGCAGATTAGAAATTATAGCTTCCTGAAGTTTTGGTTTGTGATTAAAGTCATAGATGTGGCCCGAACTCTATGTAGACTTACTTGGAGTGGCAAGACAAGCCCATATCAAGTTTGATGATACTCCTAGATCAATAAGCAAGGGCTTTGCTTATGGAAGATAGAGGAAATGACTCTTGCAGTCATATATGCTTTCTTCCCTATTTAGTATAGATGAATGCTTTGGTCAGTGAAACATAAACGTACAAATATAAAAGAAAAGAAATCCAACTACCATCTAGAAAGTACTATAAGATAACCAAGCCTTTATAGTAAAAGCAAATGATAACCCTATATAAGGCTTCAATTTGCACTAGAATTTCTTCATACATTACCATGTCACTTCTGGCTAACTAGTCCTCAAATAAGCAATTCCTCGTCTGCAAAGTACTACCAATAAATGTTGGTATATATTTATTAGCTCTTTATAGCAAAGCAAAAATTCTTCCACAGTTGGTATCTATTTGTCCATTTATTAGCATGTCACTTCTGGCTAACTAGTCCTCAAGTCACCCAAGGACAACCTTTAAATCACACATCTCTGTCCATTACTCTAACACATTTCTTGGATGCAACAAAAACCAAACCCAGCTAATACCCATGCACTTCATGAAACATCTGTGAAGCTTTAATCCTACTTAATCAGTTAAACCTTCTCTACTTTATCTAATCCCAACTTTCTATCACATCATCAAATTAGTGCTATATAGTCTTTAGTCCAACTCAAACTTGAGTTGCAATGACCACAACCTTGGGAAAATATCAAAATTAATTTTTTGCAAGTTGTTTTCATATTGTCCAAATCAGCACTGGAATACATACATACTGTTGGTGCAGAATCTGATCGACGCCGGATCGAGCTGGAGTTGAGAAAGAAGAGGTCGCCGCCGGTGACCTGCAAAACAAAGTTCCGCCCGGAGTCGGTGGTGGTGGCTCCGGTAGGACCCTCCGACAATCAAGTCAGCTCCTCTGGCCAATAGAAATTGAGTACTCAAGAAAGAACTCAGCAGAATTTTTGGGAAAGAGAAGAGAGTTTAGAGAAAATGTATCCGGAGGATCCCTTTTTATAGACGGAGTCTGTAGCGGACTGATAGTGACAACCATAACCGTCTGGTAGTAGGCCACGTAGGGCCGCGTGGGGTTTGTTACGGAGAGAAAAAGGTGTCGCCTGTAGCAGACTGATAATGGCAGCCATAACCATCCGGTAGTGGGCCGCTCGGGACCGCGTGGGGTTTGCTACGGAGAGAGAGATGTCGTCTGTCATAATGTGCCCGTTCGTCGAGATTTAATAGTCGAAATTCGGAGGAAGCAGGCATTGATTGATAAAGAACTTTGACATATATCAATTCCAAAGGAGTTCGGACTTCTAAAAGGAATACGGCTAGAGGAGATCATCCGAGAGGAATGCTAGCTGAAATCTGAAAGTAATCTGCTGGAGAAATCCGACCGAAAGAGAAGTCCGAAAGGAGTTCGGCTCCTGAAAAAATCCGACTGAAGGATAAGTCCGGGAGGAGCCCGACTAACGGAAAAATCCGACCGAAGGAGAAGTCCGGGAGGAATTCGGCCGCTGGAGAAGTTCAGCTGCTAAAGGAATTCGGCTGGGGTTCGACCGCTGGAGGAAGAATTCCCGATCGAAACTTTTTCATGATTACCAATTGCATTAGGCTAAGCATCAGACTGGACTTCGACAGGAGCGGAGTTTATCCCCAACAATAGTTTCCCACTTTCGAGTTTGAAATTCGAAAGAAGGAAGTACAAAAAGACGACTACCGAAGTTCTTTTCCGGGCTCTACATCCGTTGAGGTTGAAGCTCGGGGAAGATCTTATCTCCAGCAGAGGTTGAAAGAGATCTTATCTCCTGTTGACGTTGACATTGAAGCGCAGGAAAGATCTTATCTTCAGCCGAGGTTAAAGAAGATTTTATCTCCTGTTAACGTTGACGTCGAAGACTGGGGGAGATCTTATCTCCAGCCGAAGTTGAAAAAGATCTTATCTCCTATTGAGGTTGACGTTGAAGCTCGAGGGAGATCTTATCTCCAGCCGAGGTTGAAGGAGATCTTATCTTCTATTGACGTTGACGTTGAAGCTCGGAGGAGATCTTATCTCCAGCCGAGGTTAAAGGAGATCTTATCTCCTTTTAACGTTGAAGCTCGGGAAAGATCTTATCTCCAGTCGAGGTTGAAGAAGATCTTATCTCCTGTTGAGGTTGATGTGGAAGCTCAGAGGAGATCTTATCTCCAGTCGAGGTTGAAGGAGATCTTATCTCCTGTTGACGTTGACGTCGAAGTCCGGGGAGATCTTATCTCCAGCCGAGATTGAAGGAGATCTTATCTTCTGTTGACGTTGACGTTAAAGCTCGGAAGAGATCTTATCTTCATCCGAAGTTGAAGGAGATATTATCTCCTGTTGAGGTTGACGTTGAAGCTCGGGGGAGATTTTATCTCCAGCCGAGGTTGAAGGAGATCTTATCTCCTGTTGAAGGATTGGAGTTTGGAAAAGATTTTATCTCCAGTCGAGGTTGAAGAAGATCTTGTCTCCTGTTGAGGTTGACGTTGAAGTTCGGGGGAGATCTTATCTCCAACCGAGGTTGAAGGAGATCTTATCTCCTATTGAGATTGACGTTGAAACTCCGAGAAGATCTTATCTCCAGTCGAGGTTGAAGAAGATCTTATCTTCTATTAAAGGATTGGAGCTCGAAGAAGAGTTCCGGTCCTGAATTTCCGTGCTTGTTGCTTGTTGCAGATGCCGAACTCGTTGTGGATGTCGGACCTGTTGTAGACGTCGAACTAAGACTTCTCTTGCAAACTAGGATAAGATTCTGTCTTTCGCATTTGACGTAGTTAGGTTGTCGTGGAAAAATACGTGTTAGAATTCTCCACCGAGCTTCTTCCTTCTCCACGTCTTTGGCCTACGAGGTTCTGACTTTTGCTCATGTTAAGACGAGGTTCTCCTCCTATTCCTAATCGGACTGTAGGAGCATATTAGGATCATTGTCGGAGCCTCTCCTCTCATCTTGTCTTAAATAACCAGAGGTTTTTGACTTGCTCATGTTAGGACGAGGTTCTCCTCCTATTCCTAATATGGCAATAGGAGCACAGATGGACCGTTGAACAGACCTCTCCCCTCCTGTCTTAAATAATCTGAGGTCTTTGACTTGCTCATGTTAGGACGAGGTTCTCCTCATGTTCCTAATATGGTAATAGGGACACAGATAGACTGTTGAACGGGTCTCTCCCCTCCTCCTGTCTTAAATAATCAAAGGTCTTCGACTTATGTTAGGACGAGGTTCTCCTCATAGTCCTAATATGGCAATAGGGGCATAGATGGACCCTCCTGTTCCTAACAAGGCCACTTTCAATTGCTTCTTTCCTGCCATCACATAGTTTTTGCACCAAGAAACAATAATGTTGAAATGAAGGAGTTTTATTGGAGAAAAATTACTGATAGCATATTCTCAGGTTTTCTGAATTCCAAGGTTGTGGGAGCGTTGTTCCTCCGAGCTCCTTCAGGCGATAAGCTCCGGACCGGACGACCTCTTCTATTTCATACGGATCTTTCCAATTTGGAGCAAGCTTCCCCTGACTCTGAGGCCGAAAAATGGCAGCTCGTCGAAGCACTAAGTCTTCCAGAGATAGTATTAATGATGCCGAGAGGTGGCCGATCTTCTTGTTGTTCCTTCCTCCTTGGTGGTTCTAACTGTGGCGGTGCCCTCGGTCGATCATCTCTTGTTTCAGACCAACGTCTGTGGAGCATTAAGGGGGATGTAGTTGTGAAACCTTCTACGGAAAGAACTTCGTCGTGCCCTTCTGTCGGGGCTTCTTTGACGATGAGCTCGAGGAGGAGTTCGGACTCGCTTGCGCTCGGAGGGAGTCCGTGAGCATTGCCGAACTTCATTTGACCCTCCATCAGTTGCAGGTCTACTAGACTCGCCCGCCCGCCGCTCTCCTGCGGCTTCCTCGTTCTGCAACTTAAAGGCTTCTTCCGCTCGGGCATATCCTTCAGCCCGAGCTAGCAAATCGGCAAAATTCCTAGGGTACTTCTTCTCCAGAGAGAACAGCAAATCATTCTTTTGAATGCCGCCCTTGAGCGCGGCCATTGTAACATACTGGTCCAGGTTCTGGACCTCCAATGCAGCAGCATTAAATCGAGTGATGTAAGTTCGGATAAATTCCTCCTTCTGCTTGATATTCATCAGAGAATCCAAATCTCGATGGGGATGTCGGCTGCTAACGAAGTGAGTCGCAAACTGATGGCTCATCTAGTCAAAGGAGAAGATCATACCCGACTTCAACGTCGAGTACCAATTTCTTGCTGCTTCCTTTAAGGTAGATGAGAAAGCTCGGCATAAGATGGTGTCTGATGCGCTATGGAGCAGCATCAAGATCCGGAAGGCATTCAGGTGATCGATCGGATCAGAGATTCCGTCGTAGCTTTCAAATTGAAGAAGCTTGAAGTTCAGCGGAACAGGCTCTCGCATAATTCGGAGAGAGAAAAGGGGATCAGTGCGGACGTCGTCATGGTGAGCCAGGAGCAACGCGGTGGAGTTCCTCAATCCGTCGGTCCATCTCTCACAATTTTCGATCGAGGATGTCATCTCGATTATAGATTTTGGAAGGCTTTCAACTATAAATGGAAAAGGTTTCTTTCGAAGAAGAATCATGATCCGAACAAGAATCCTCTGCTCTTTATTTTTCCTTCTCAGGGGCGACGGATATGCTAGCCCAAGTACTCCTCCTTGGGATCGATTCCTGACATTCCGATGGCGGATTTCCTGACGGAACTGCCACCGGAGGTTGCTGCATGGCCTACACCATTTCGACGAGGCCATGAATCCGCTGCATCAGCAGGTTAAACTAATCCGGATCTACCATGGCCGCTGGTGGAGGAGGTTGAAGCGCCGGCGATGGGGTAGGAAGGGATGGATCTAGCTCAGATTTGACGGCAGAAGCGGTAGATCTCCGGGTAGTCGCCTTCTTCGGAGGCATTTCTTGAAATTGAGGGAGAGGATGGGGTGAACTTTGAAGAAGAAGATCCATAGAGTCGACTGAGCACTCCTTTAAGAACAAGGATACCTCAGAAACAGAGGCCCTCCTTCTAGCGCCAATCCTGTTGGTGCAGAATCTGATCGACATCGGATCGAGTTGGAGTTGAAGAAGAAGAGATCGCCACCGGTGACCTGCAAAACAAAGTTCCATCCGGAGTCAGTAGTGGTGGCTCCGGCAGGACCCTCCGACGATCAAATTAGCTCCTCTGGCCAATAGGAATGGAGTGCTCAGGAAAGAACTCGGCATAATTTTTGGGAAGAAGAAGAGAGCATAGAAAAAACATATCTAAATGGTTCCTTTTTATAAATGGAGCCTATAGCGGACTGATAGTGACAATCATAACCGTCCGATAGTGGGCCGCTCGGGGCCGTGTAAGATTTATTACAGAGAGAAAGAGGTATCGTCTGTAGCAGACTGATAGTGACAGCCATAACCGTCCAGTAGTGGATCGCTCGGGGCCGTGTGGGGGTTGCTACGGAGAGAGAGGTGTCATCTGTCGTGATGTGCTCGTTCGTCGAGATTTAATAGTCGAAGTTCGAAGAAAGCAAGCATTGGTTGATGAAGAACTTTGACATATATCAATTCCAGGAGAGTTCGGACTTCTAAAGGAAATACGGCTAGAGGGGATCATCCGGGAGGAATGCTAACTGAAATCTGAAAGTAATCCGCTGGAGGAATCCAACTGAAGGAGAAGTTCGAAAGGAGTTCGGCTTCTGGAGGAATCTGATTGAAGGAGAAGTCCGGAAGGAGTTCGGCTTCTAAAGGAATCCGACTGAAGAAGAAGTTCGGGAGGAGCCCGACTGATGGAGAAGTCCAACCGAAGAAGAAGTCTGGGAGGAGTTCGACCATTGGAGGAGTTCGGCTGGGATTCGGCCGTTGGAGGAAGAATTTTCGATCGAAGCTCTTCCGTGATTATCAATTTCATTAAGCTAAGCATCGGACCGGACTTCGATGGGAGCGGGATTTATCTCCAACACATATATACAACATACATAAAGGCATACATAACCACTTAGATACATAAGCCATGCTGATGCTAAGAGCATAAAGCAAGATTACCGTGAATCACAAACAAAGGCACAAAGTAGAGAATATAAACCACCATCCCCATGCTATTCTCTAACAATGGGACATCGGACAATCAGGTCCATGATTCAGCTTGTGGGGGTGCAACTACTCAAAGTTTCTGAAGACTTTTTGTTGGATAATTTGCTATTGAAACAAGTGCAAATTAGGTTTAGTTTAGTTCTACAAACCAAGTATCTGCGGATGTAGACAAGGTCATATTAGGATGAGAATCAGGGTTTTGCACCTTGTTTCATGCACAAGAATAAGACATGGGAACCATGCTTCACAGCTTGAGAATAGCTACGTGACTGGGTAGAAAATCATCTATGTTCAGATAGTTCAATACTGTTACAGTGGATCAGATTTAAGGTTGAGGCTCAACAAAGCGAGAAGATAGACTCTGAAAGAGAGACTAGCGGGAGCAGCAGCATCTGTCATAGTTTCAGTGAGGGACTCATGTTAGGCTTTAGAGGTGGAATTAATGGTTGCTGTAAACATGTTGATCTCTTAATTAAACCCAAAAATTTCTATTTGATACTTCTTAAACCTTCACATTGTCTGACACCACTCACCACCTAACGGACCTAGAGCATTCCAATTTTATTTTTGTACGTCTTGGCGAAAGCTAATAAGACATTATTAAAAAAAACGGATATAATCGTTCAATTTACTAAACCTCAGAACTCTACTAAGCGCATTCATGAGCTTTGTCATATCAATTAAGACGCCAATAAGTCCTAGATTTAGAATACAACGAACGAGACAAAGTCAACAGCAGCAGCAAATCAACCTAACCTTCTAAATTAACAAATTCATTTCATCCAAATAGAAAGAAACCAGATTCATTCTAGAGTTGAGGGATAGCAAAATTTGGGCTTTTCTGTAAATCTGATCACGATTTGGACAAAAATTTCGCACAAAATCACTTCCCAACACATGAAACCAGATTCTCTGGCCGAATTAAACAACATCCCTCTCAAAATTAGAGTTAAAAATCCCACCTATCCACGAAAAAGATAACAAAATCGAAGCAACGTGTCAATAAAACAACAGAAGGAAACTCAATTTAAAGATTTAGAGCTGAAACACACCTCCTCAGCCAAAACAAACGGAAAAGTCTAAATTTTGACCCGATGGACCAGACATTTACGCTGCAAGGAAGCAATTTTTTTTTTTAAGGAATTTTATGCTTTTCAGATTGAAACGAGGGGAGAGAGCCTGGGTTTGGGACCTTGGCGGCGTTGAAGATCTCCTCAGATTTCTGGAGCGTATAGCTTTTCCTCTCCACGGAGATGGCATTCCTCACGGCCACGGAGGAGACGCAGCGGGCCGAGCGCGAGGGCTTCGATGGCGAGAGGAGACAACGGGTCGAACTCCAGGAGAGCCCAACGCCTGCGACGCCCGTCATCTCCCGCGCACTCTCGTTCTGGCTCTCGCGGCGGCCAGAGAGGATATGAGTCAGTGGCGTCGGATAAACCAAGAGTTTGATCGGAAACTCTGATTGGATGGGATCGGAAGTTCAGCACAGGCTTGCCTATGTACCAGGTTGGGCGGAAAAACGAAAGCCTAACCACGAACGTGATCCAGATCGATATTTTTGGTTCCATTTATATTATTTTTTTTTAAATTTAATTTTGTTTTAATTTAAAAAAATTTTGAATTAAAAAAAATTAATCTAATTTTTTAAAAAATTAATTTAAATTAATCTAACCAAATAGAACGTGTGTATATATATACACATTCAAATCAGACCAACCAGATCTAGCCTATATGTACATATACAAATATATATTTTCAAATAGATCTAATCCAACCTAGCATGACTCAATCTTTATATGTCCATATATAAATTTTAAGTTTTTAATATTTTTATATATAAAAAAAATTAATCTGATAAATTGAACCAAATCAAATCAAAATTTTCAAATCAATTTCAAATAATTTTTATAGATAGTCAATTTGATTTTGATTTTGATTTTGAAAAATTGATTTAAATAGGTTTGATTTCTAATTTAGTTTTAAACCAACCTAACGAACAATGCACACCACTATTATTGCTGTCGATCTTCCAAGCGTCGAGATTGGTCCAACTGGAGTAAACCAAAGTCGTTGAGTTGATTTGAAGAATGAGGATTAATTAAATTTATAAAAAAAGTCTTTTGCTAGGAGTATTCCCGACAAGGACTCTCCGAATCGATGAATAGTGGAAAAGAGCAAAAGAAAATGAGAGAGAGAGAGAGAGAGAGAGGTTTTGAGTGGATTTAAGACTTATCTGGGATTTCTTGCTTCCCCCTATTTATAGAGGGGGTTCGGAGGCGACCCTCATGATGGGTGATGGTTGTTATTAGGAGGATCATGTAAATCATACAAGTGATGATTGCTCCCCATGTCTTGGATATGGGATGGACAGGCTATTACCTGACTATTGTAATGAGTTATCTCCTTAGTGTCTCTAGGTACCATATCTATCTCACAACAATCAGATGGGTATAACAACTTATCAAAATGGTGACCTTGCCATATCGAGGCAGCATTTCCATTTTATCTATGGTCAAGTACACCAGGTTAGAGATTGATGATCACAACGATCTCGGTACATGCCAAGGTTAGAGGGATACCTCCACATCACTTGCCCTCCACTCTCAAGTTCAATCTCATCGAGGAGGTCGAGCTGAGGGAGTATAAGCCAATGACCGATGCCCACTTCGATGTCCAAGTTGGTCGACCTGTAATAAATGCCCTTTAAGGAAGCAATGTGAGGTGCCATGTCTCACGATCTTCGAAGCCTAGACGAACCGTCCCTTTGATCTGAGCCACTCATTTTGGCAATCCATGAAAAATTAGTCTTAGCAATCCCAAGATACCACATGGCAACCGTCAATGGAGGCTAGATGAATCATTGCCTGATTGGAGCTGTCCGACCTCCTATAAATAGTTGCTCTCTTTTTCTTTGCTTATCACTTTTTACTTTTCATTGCAGAGGAATTCTTGGCATTTGGTTCTGGAAGATTTCCATTCATCCTAACCTCAGTGAGCTTGGAGCCTTGACATCGATCATCACCAGCTATTCATTCAATCCCTTCCTTCATCAGCTTTCCTAATTATAGGTTAGTACCAACCCTCGTGCCCTCTCTTGCTTCTTTTCATTTTTTCCTTCCACCTTCTCTTTTCTTTTGACCTCACTCTTTCGGCGAACTCATTGGAGATGAGCCGATTTGATGCCTTATAGGAAGTTGGTCTTTGGATTATGACCCATTGGCTAGTGAGGGGTCCTTACCTTGGTCTCATGAATCCTCCTCGGACAATATGAGGTTGGGACTAAGTTGGCTTATAGCCCCCACCATGTAGCATTTGACCTTGTCCATGAGGACTTGGAGGTTATGCGCCTCCATACCAAGTACCCTTTGAGTTCTAATTAGAACTCACAAGCCTTGATAATCAAATATACGAGTCTCCACAAGGTCGGATTGGATCCTATGAATATATAGTCCTTTAAGCCTCGCCTGAGGCTACCCTTCCATTTTTTATACAAATTCTCAAACACTTTAAGATCGTCCTGACTTTGGTAGTGTTGAACTTGTGGCAGCTGATCATGGTTGTGGTCATGATAATATCAGTAGTACTTTTTTGTGCTCTACTTGTAGGCCGGGGTTAGCATCTTCCTTGATCGTGGTAGGTCACTTGGCCTTCAATCTCTATAAGGATCTGAGCTCGTGACATGTCGAGGAGGCACTATAAGTAAATTGATTTTAAGTAGCGACCATGACTGCTACTAAAAGTTTCAAAAGTTGCCACTAAACCTATTTAGTGGCAATTAGTAGTGGCTGTCATGCTGGTCACTAAAAGTCCCGTCACTAAAATAAGTATTGATCCAAAATGCAGCCACCACTAAAAGATCCCCTTAGTGGCAGCTAGAACCTACAAAAGAACTTTATAGTGGTGAACATAATGTGATCATTAAAAAGGTACTTTTTATGGCTTTCATAAGTAATTGCCATTAAAAGTTGCATTATTAGTGATGGCCAAATAATTGTCACTAAAAAAATATTTTAATAGTAGTTAATTTTGGTTATTAAAAGATTATACTTTTGTAATGGTTGCTAGTGGCCGCGACTAAAAAAAATTTTAATGGTGATTTCTTTAGTGGTGGCCTCTTGTTATCACTAAAAGAGCTACATGACAATCAATGATGGCCATCACTAATATATCTTTAGTAGCAGTCCAATATGATCACCAAAAATCATATATTATATGATAATGTGACCACCACTAAAAATAATCTTAAGTGGTAGGAGCTATAAAATTATATAATAATGCATTTAGAATAATAATAATAATAATTTATTTTTAAATTCAAAGCCTTCAAATTTATCTTAAGCAAAGATAATAATACTTTTATTCTCACTCCAACAATGTTTCAATATCACAAAAATAAAGAACTCAAGAACATCCATAAAACAATCATAAAAAAATATCCATACATCCTACAATAATTGATAAAATTCATGCAACACTTGCTAAAACTTCAAGTTTAAAATAGCTCATATAGGACTAAAGATTTTGTCCTCCATCTAACTACTTTCCTAATTCAAAAGTAAATTGAATAAAAAATATATCATATAATTTGAATAAAAGATAAAAAATAATATGCATTACATATAATATAAAAAAGATTAGAAAAAACTAAAATATGTTTCTTACAATCTTTTAATGATATAAGTAATACTTAAATCTTATTGTTCTATATATAAAAAAGTTTAATTAGCTATATATATATATATATATATATATATATATATATATATATATATATATATATATATATATATATATATATATATGAAAAAAGTTAGAAAGGTAAAACTTAACATATTAGAAGTCTCTTGAGATATCCTGCTACTCCTTATCTCCTCCATAAAAGTGGTGAACTTCAATCTATCCTCTTCATTTTTTTTTCTTTTTCTTTTTAATCATCTTCCTTAATTGTCCTATTTCATCTTTGATTTTTTCATTACACTTGTTTGATTCTTTCAATTTACTAATTAGTTCTGCATCATGAGTTGGAGCTTTTCTAAATATAGAAGTAGGTTTGGACCTAATCCATATCCACATATATGTCCATGTGATCAGGTCCCATAACTTATGAAAAAAATCTCATCTTCTGCAATATTTAAGCTAGAAGATTGTTCCCCAATTTGATTTAATAAATTATCAAAATGCTCCTAAGTACATGCATACATATGTTTATATAATCAATAAAAGAAATAAACAATAATTACATAATTTTATTTAAAATTTGGCATGCTATATTTAGAGAAAATTCAAAATGAATATAATTAAACTTCAAAATCTAACTACTCACCGTTATATACTGTGATGTTGTATCAACCATAGTCCTATTCTTTCACTTATGTGTCAAATCAAATATCTTCTATTGAGTAGGCTCACCCCCCTTTTTTGTAGTCTACATGTATGATCAATAATTTATCATTATTCATTCAATATATGAAATTAATTTTACAGATACCAATAAGGAAGGAAAAGAGAGAGACATAAAGAAAAGTAGAATGAAACTAAACACATTCACCATTATTATTATAAATTCATATCTCCTCTACTCTTATACAAGCATAACTCTTTATGCTTGTAGTGTGATCCAAAATTTTTTTTGATTGATTATGCTTATTTTGATCACATTTCATCTATATTATAAGAAAAAAAGTAATTTAGCATCATTATCAATATAAATATTATTCTTCCAATAAAATAGCAATTTATCTAAAAGTCTGGTGTGCGCATCTAACAAACAAATTCTATCCATTGATCTCATAATATATATGGTGGACAATGCTCAATCCTCTCCTCATTAGTAGTGAATTTATCATAATAGTCCATTTTTAATTTTTGCTTGTAGTTTGAAAACTTTCTCTCTATTTTCTATATAATCCAATCTTTTAAATGTTATGTTTTCATAAAATTTAAATTTAGCTTGAAAAGCATAAGTAAAAAATAAAAATAAAAATTATAATTATCAATCTAATTAGACATAAAGGATATCGAAATATCAAGATTATGTAATATCTATTCACATTATCAATGCATGTTTATAAATCTTTTCTCTCTTCTCTTATGTAATTTCCTTACACTGTTTATAAGTAATTCCTATATCTTCATAATTTCTAACAATCTTTCTAAGATGGTTAGTAAAATTATTCACATTTATACCTATTACCTGCCCAAACTGATTAAATTCCAAAGATAAATTTTAACCAGATCTTAGTGCTATTAATTTGAGATTTTGTCTTCACCCAAGTTCATTTTTTTACCATTAGATGGACCTATTAAAAATCAAAATTAATTATGTAAAAAAGGTACATAAAATATATTCAACATAAGGTACAACTCAACTTAATTCAATGACTAGAACATCTGTAATAATTTATACATCATTAAAAAGCTGTATATAAGAAGGAATAATATTGGCATTAGGCATCTACATCAATACAAAGTGTTGAACAATCTTTTTTTTTAAAAAGTAAATGATTTTAAATCTCACTAGGACCATTAAGTTGAGTAGATAGTGAATATAATCATGAGGGTTGTAACTTAGTAGGCTATGCAGAAGTATTTTGATTGTTTCTTGAACCTATAGCTATAGCTAAATAATATCTTATAGTAATGATTTCTTACATATCAATAATAGTTCATAATAAAAAAAAAAAAAAAGATGAATCATACATATTATAAAAATCAAGATATCAAATGCTCACCTTAAAAAATAAATGCATAAGAATATTATGATGACTAATTATAGAATATGCAAAAGGGGCGTAAATGAAGGCAAGTATACTATGATTAAAAAAACAAAAATTATTGAGGACCAATGCTTAATGTAATTTTCTTCATGTCATCTCATATCAGAAGCTGTTTTTGATGACATATGTAATCTCTCAAGTTTTGGCTACAATGAAAAATATCTAAGAATCTTCATAAATTTTTTTTTCTAACATCCTTCTTTCCATTATCACTATAGAAATTTAGACTATTAGCAACAATGAAATATCATCACTAATAGGGATGCCATCGCTAATACCTTTATAAAAGCCAATCTAAAAAATTCTTATTGCTAATTAGCACCATTAGCTATGGCAAAAATCACTATCACTAATAAAAAAATTAGCGACGACTTTAGAGATGGAATAATTCCATCTATAATTATTTTTTAAAATAATTTTTTTAAAAAATTAAAAAATATTAATGATGGTAGATTCATTGCTAATGCCATCACTAATTATTATTAACAATCAATTATTCCATCTCTAGTGCCATCTCTAATTTTATTTAATTTTTAAATTAAATAAAAAATTTATTTTAAAAAATATTAGCGATGGTAATTTAGTGTTTAATAGCATCGCTAATAGTTATTAGCAACAACAACTACCATCACTAATACCAATGATAATAATTAATTTTATTTTTAAAAAAAATTTAATAATAATATTTTTTTAAATTTATTTTAATTAATCATAATGAATTATGATTTCTAATATCTATTATAATTAAAATCTAAAGATAATATGATAATCAAAAATTAAAAATTAATTATATTATATTAAAAATAAAAAATATATATTTTTTATAAGTAATATCAAAAAAATATAATATATCAAAAAAAATTAGGTTCGATCCTCATCGTCATCTGCCTCCTCCTCCTCTTACTCTTTTCCAACAACTGGTGGATAAGAGCTGGATGTCTCAGCATCTTGCAATAAAAAAATAAAATAATATTAATAAGTTTCGATATAGAGACGTATCTTTCAATACGGAGGTTTATCTTTTGATATACTATTTTAATTCTCTAATAGATTATTTTTATATATTTCATTCGATGATACAGAGCTATAAACACTTCTGGTCCATCGATTGAATGGTTAGATTGAATTTTTAGCCCTTAAATCTCTTTACTAGACTCAAACCTAAATATACAAAGCTTCTAAAAATTAAAAATTAAAATAATTAAAATAATTTAATAATATAATTACCTAATTTGATGGCTAGGATGATGAGCCCAACTGGTCATGCAACTACGGGTCCTAGAGAAGCTCCACGATCATATTGCAATGTCATCCAGGAGGCTCTGAGGTCGCTGGCTCAAAAGTCTCTACACAACCTTCTCTACGTGCGCATTACTCCAGATCTGGGGCATCGAGGCCTGTGAGGACGTCGAAGGACATCAAGATGGTGGAGGGTCAAAGCTATGATCGAATTCTATGATCCAACTCCTACTCATCCCCCTGGTAGCACTGAGCCATCCCTTAAGATCAAGAGAGGCTGAGAAGATGAGTCATCACCGTACCTTTTATTGAGAACCATGGTGCCAATCTGATACCAATTGTTGAAACATGATATCGCTCTAATACCATGTTTCGAAAATCTAAGATCTTTAGCATGGATCTAAGAAGATCTTTGACATTCTCTAAGAATAGTGAACCACTAATCCACCACCTGGATCTGTGATGGGGCGCCTCCCTCCTAAGACTTATGAGAGGTGCCCTCCTCTCTAGGTTTTCTTCAAGAACCCTAGGATGGTAACACTAGAGAGAAAAAAGAAGAGAGATTGAGAGAAAAGATCAGTATTCCAATGCATCATTATGAAATCCTAATATAACCTATGTATCTATACATATCTATTAGGTCTGACCAAAAATTTTTCTGACTAATCTAATACATGAAAGCACTCACCGAGCTCATGTACACCCATGTCTCCCATGCTCTCATCCTCTAGATCTCAACCCGATCCATATATGAGTTAGCCCTCTTAAGCTTTATAAATCAGACCTTAAGTTTTCTTGAATTAAGCCCAATCCAAGATCAAATAGAAAATCCTGTCCTGTTCCATTCGCCACCATCGAGCCCACTCTATCAAAAATCGAGCTAGTTTGACTGCATCTTGTCCGAACCTTATCTTCTATTTATTTGAGAGAGCCTGTTTGAATTCGCTCCAAGCTGGTTCGATCTCAGCTTGAGCCAGCTTGACTGCATATCCAAATCAGGTCATCTGTGTGTCAGCCCCTTATCTTAGCTAATTCTTCTTCTGGCTCTGGTCCTTTGCTTCACTTTGTGTCTCAGGTCTTCGAAGTACATATCAAGCCCCTCAAGGTCTTCATACATGAACCTCAATTCTATGGAGGGCTACACACCATCTCCACCCTAGAACAGCTTCTGTCCTAGTCCTAAGACTCACACCCATTCTAGTATCTTGGAGCCAATACCCTGACTCCTCCTGTAGCCTCCCAAGACTTAGGAGCACCATAAATTCTAGCACCTCTCAGTAACGTACGTCGCATAACATGTCTGCATAGTTTAAAAATATATTAGTTGTAATATAAAAATTAAATCCTATAACAACTTAATTAGTAAATAAAATTTAAAATTCTTATCACTATCTATTGCAATGTAGAATTTAAATAGTCACTAGTCCTTCTGGACTGGTGTGTTGCCTACCACAAGTACAGCTGGTCCGATAGATGACCCAGCTGTCATATCTACAATAAGTAAATAATAAAATTAAATTAATTAAAATATATATATAAGAGCTTTTACAGTTCTAATAAAAATTTTGATATTGATTTCTTACTAGTTTGTCGGCCATAACACGTGTGCCAACTGAGCCATCCATATGCCTAATTGAATTCTGTTGGACGGTCCGATTTTGCTAGGCCCTCTACCATCTATCAGAGTACTCCTCGCTGCTTCACTAGTCATGGAGGGACTGCCATATGTCTACCCACATCTAATGATCCATGAAGGATCTTCAGTCCGATGGTGACTAAAAATTGGAGTGCTGGATGGTGGACTACTTGAGGTTATAGAGGCCATTTTGGAGCCTTCATATGGCCATCTCCTCAAAGATCTGACAGCCAACCTTCTTATCCTAGGAAGTCTCGAATTAATAGTATTCCTACAAGATAGAAACAAGCATGTATTTATATATAATTAAAATATTTATATATCAAAAATTTAAAAATTAAAATAGTTTTAACTTACTAGAAATATCTTTCAGGCTGCATCACGTGCTCTAGATGGCCAACAAAAAAACTCATTCATCGGCCCTGGCATCAAGCATCGGATGATACTGGTAACCACACGAGATACTTTAGACTCTCTAAACATGCTACAAAATTAATTTTGAAAAATAAATATAACTCTAGAATTGCTAAATTAGAAACATATTAATTAAAGTTATAGTACTTATGAGAAATTCTAAACGTGGATAAGCTATCTATCCTCTGGTCAAGTTGAAGGTGCCGTGAACTAGGTGGGTCCTCAACCATGATTTTGTGTCGGTAAGCCGGTCGCCATTGCATGTGACTGTGGGGTCACTGGTGACCCCCTATCATCCAAACCTAAACATAAAATATCTAATATAAAGAATGTTATATTAGTTAGCAAAGGATAAAATTTAATTATCATCCGGTATGAGATGTGCAGAATCGTGCGAGCTAGCCACCTGATCGCTCTCTCCTCGATAGCTCTATCCTTGGTTGGAATAACTCCAACCTCTAGAAATATGATGTATAATATCTAAAAATAAAAATAAAAATCAAAGCAAGTAAATGACCTAAAAATTAGTTTAAATAAAATATCTATTAAAACATAACAAGATGATTAAAATTTAACTCATGTATAACAAAGATTGTTAATTAGCATCTGCAATATATCGATAGAAAAATAATTCTCATCCAATAATATATGATAATATATTGGTCTGCTAGTCCCTTGATTTAGGCATTATCTGATTCTCATCCAGCAGTATATGATAATCTTAGTATATGAAAATGTGAAGAAGGCTTAAATCTACCATTAAAAAATAAGGCATTGCAAGTTTCTCTGCACCTTTAACCATGAGGTGGCTGCAAGCGATTGTCTGTGATATAACAGACTGTCCAAGCTTGCCCTGCATTGTAAATTCTTCTGCACCAAAGTATAGTGAGATGGCTACAAGTGATTGTCTGTGATATATAACAGACCATCCAAGCTTAATCATACAACAATAAGAATAGAATGCATCACCTCCATTTAGGTGCATCTCGCACAAGCAGTCATTATAGCCTCTATCTCTAAGCCCTCGGCCACCTCCTCAAGCTCCAAACTCGAAGTATAAATTTTATTAAAAAATAAAATAATAACTAAAAAATAAAATTTATGTGCTCATGCAGCCTAGTCATTTGGCAAGCTTCAAGTCCGTATGTGCAGGATGCGCATCATAGCCATCCTCATTTGCAATAATGTTCTTTACTTTTATAATCATGCTTTTGGGAATGCTGCACTCTTAGGGCAAGGATGAGCTCATTGTCTTTATAAGAGATGTGTCAATAAAGAAATGCTTGATAGTGATACAATAGTTTCCCATTCATATAAGAGTGGATTTTTGTCAAAATACATGGCTTGATACATGCATAGAAAGATGTGAGAGACAATATGCACGAATGGGAAGCTCTACTTGTTCAATACACTTATTGATGTATAAGAGTTTAATGGTGACAGGCTCGAGCATATGATTAGTATATTTGGTGGATTTAATCTGATTATCAGTGAAAGCTCATGTAATAATCTTTCAGATAGCAACCGCCATTGTCATGATGGACTATAATGATTGCTATTGTTATAGCCTTGCTTAGCCTCTAAGGGGTAGCAAACCTATAGAGGATAAGTATTCCTATAACCATAGCAACCCTATCTTGTAATCTAAAAGATTACTGCATGGACATCCATCAATAACCAAATCAAACACCAAATGTGTTAATCATCTACTCAAACCATCACCATTAAGCTCTTGTACATCAATAAGGTCTTGGACAAGTAGAGCCTCCAAAGCTCTTGCAATTATCTCCTACATCTCGATCCCCATATATGTACCAATGCTTATAGTTTGGCATAAATTTATTCCTATATAAATGGACAACTGTTCTATCCCTATCAAATATTTTTCTATTGATACATTTCTTACAAGGACAATGAGCCTGTCCTTGAACTAAGAGTGTAGCATTTTCAAAAGCATAATCACAAAAGTAAGGGACATCATGGCAAATGGAGATGGTTTGCAATGCTATTCGAACCTTTCCTCAGTTCAAGTGCTCTGTATGCCAAGACTGAAGCGTGTAGGACATGTCTTGGCCTCATGTTTGTAGTCCAAACTTTTCCTCAATTCGAGCACTATGCATGTTGAAACTGAACATACAGAGAACATCTCGACCCCATCTTTGCAATAATGTCCAAACTTTTTTCAATTTGAGTACTTTGCATGTCAAGATCGAAGCACGCTAGGCACGTCTCAGCCTCATCTTTGCAGTCCGAACCTTCTCTCGATTCGAGCACTCTACATATTGAGATCAAAATGCGCAGGATATGTCTCGGCTTCGTGTTTGCAATGCTGCCCGAATGTTCCCTCATTTTGAATGCTCTACATGTCGAGACCGAAGCGCATAGGGCATATCTCGATCTTGTGTTTACAGTTTGAATCTTTCTTTGGTTTAAGTACTCTGCATGTCAAGATCGAAATACAGAGGGCACGTTTTGACCTCATGTTTGCAATATTGCTGAAATCTTTTCTTGATTCGAGCACTCTGCACGTCGACATCGAAGCGCGCAAGGCACGTCTCGACCTCATATTTGCAGCCCAAATCTTTTGTCAATTCAAGCACTCTGCATGCTGAGATCGGAACGTGTAGGGCACGTCTCAGCCCCATGTTTGCAATGCTGCCCAAACCTTTCCTCGATTTGAGCCCTCTACATGCCAGAACCCAAATCTCATATAAATTAATACTTAAATAAAATAATTTTTAATATCTAATTATATTTAATTAATATAATTTAAATAAAAAATAATTTTTAGTGATAGTATTAGCTATCGCTATACCATCACTAATACTCACAATAGAAGAAGGCTACCGTACAGGATTAAGACATGAGCTGGTATGTAAAAATTAAGATGCAAGAAGGCACAGGCAAGTAAGAATTGAGGCTTGAGAATGCAGCCATGGATGGGAGCTTGGGGAGATGGAAGGCGAAAGGTGGTCAAAAGCTCGAGGAGGCAGGCCAAGTGCAATCGGGGGGAGGTAGCCGAGGGGAAGCCGTCGATTAGAAAAGAGAGAGGGTGATGAGGGGACCAAAGGGAGGGATGTTGGAAATTACGTTCTAAAGCCAATCATCAATCTATTGATGATTGAGATATTGTAATTAATTTATTAATTAATAAAAAATATTTTGGCATCCTTTTTCATCACAAGTTTACATCTTCTAATGAACTTCATTATTGTGATGAAGTTCTTAGGACTATTTAGTTTCGATAAAGAAAAGATTTATTGATTAGTTCTTAAATTTGTTCACAATCAAATTATAGGCTATTAATTAGGATGACAGCATCTATCGAGCATAGATTGCTATATGCCATATAGGTTGATTGTCCTCTTAATCAAAGTGTATGGAGACACTGATATGGCATACAGATGAGATATATGGGTACATCATCATTGAACGTGATCAACTTCAGAGTATTCTATTATCAAGAATATCTTTAATGGGATATAGGTATAAGTATCCCTTAGATTTGAGATTACCTCAGTGACTTACAAGCAACTCACTATGCTTTGGTACCAGACTAACTAAATTTCTAATTCAGCAATGAAAAACTTCTGGGCATAGTCAGGTACTTGTGAAGTCGGAGGGTGATCAAAATGGAATTGATCACTATAAGAGTTGGAGAAGAATGTATCACTGTATTTCAATATAGCAAAATCTTGGCCAGGATAATCTATCAGTTGGATTTGATATTTTAAAATATAATGTGGACAATTAGATCAGAGTTGATAGTTGAACTCTGATGTATCCTACGAGCATTGTGGTCAAGGGGATGAATTATATGGAAACTATATCTGCATGGGTTCTAAGGATGGTGTTCTATACCTTCGACCTATCCAACCGTCAGATATCATTGCTAGATGATCACTTCGATTGGTACAAAAATTTATTTTTATGCTATCAGCTTAGATTCAAACCTATAAGATCACATGCATTAGAGTTTACGATCTGATCAGATGGTTGATCAATGATTAAGAATCATTCTAGGGTTAAACAATCAATACGATTGGTATTTAATCTAGTACAAGTATTGTAGGAGAATCGATTAGCAATTGGATTACTAATTGGCTTAATTTAATTAAGCCAATAGACTGAGATTAAATTTAATTAAATATAATTTAATTAAATTTAATATAGACTTGATTGGATCAAGTCCAATTGGTTTATTGGATAAGCCAAGTGCAAGAAAGAACTAGTCCTAGTCTAACTAGGACTCGGATTAATCCAATTTTCTAATTTGATTAAAAAATAAATTAAAATTTAATTTAATTTAATTTAATTTTTAAATGGATTAGGATCTTATTTAATTAGGTTAGTTTAATCTTGATTTTATTTAGTTAAAAGATCTTGCTTGACCAAGTCAAAATAGGAGTCATAGTGTGACTAGGACTCCCTATCTCCTTGCGCCACCTTAGTCCCAATGCCCCCATACCTATTTTTTAGATATTTTTCATGAAAAATTCCTTTCTTCTTGATTTTCATGCCCCCTCTTTCCCTCCAAGTCATATTTGAAAGTTAGGTGGAAGACCAAGTCAAAGGAGGAATTGGTTTTGCTTAGGATTCTATGAGATAGAATCCTTGTTGACTAAAACATCTTTCCTTGAGTGTTGCACCCTCTTTTAATTAATTCTTCTCTTATTTTATGAAAATAATCTTTTTTTTTGTGCGCCCTCTCTTACTGGTCCACACCAAAAATTATGGAGGAGGCGCCTAAGAGTTGGGCGCCCTAACAACTTCCCATGTTTGGATATTCCTAGTCTAGAAATTTGACCAAACTTGGACTCTTCTTTTTTTCTATTTATTGAACGAATTTTATTATGATATTTTCATAAAATATAGATCTTTGAAAGAGGTTTGGGGTGTGAAAAAATCATAGGAAGAGGGTCCTTGGGCATGGGGGTTCCATAGGCACCAAACTAGGTGTCTAGGTGAGAGAAAAGAGAAGAAGAAGAGGGTCATCTTCTAGGGCAGTTTTATTTTTAATCTCTCCTCCTTTCTTTTGAGTTTTTTTTGAGAGAGTCTTAGATCAGCAAACTCTCATCTTTCTTCTCATATTTTGGAGATTCCAAATTTAAAAAAAAGAGCATCGGATCGACCGTCAAAGAAGGATCAATATAGTACCAGCATGCTGTGCTGATTTTCTGCATCGAACTTCAGATCGGAGATCGTGGGCTCATGTGGATGACTCCTAGAGGTCGGATGTGTGTGCGGCTCTTGACTTCATCCTCAAGCCTAGATTAGCAAGTTAGAACATCTAAACTTGCTCAGGTAATAGATCTAATTTATAAAATTCATACCTGCATTTGATGTAGTGTAGATCTAGGTTGATTTGATCAATATTTTTCTTTCTTATTTGATTTTAATTTTTAATTTAATATCATATCTTAATCATGTAATAGATCTGAGATCTAGATATTTACATGATTATTTAAATAAATTTTTGATTCATTTAAGTCTTTCGCTGTAAGATCTTGAAAAAGTTTCAAGATCTACCTATGAAATCTTAGATCTGGTTCCTTCAATTGGTATCAAAGCGATGTTCTTATTACATGATTTTTGTGCATGTCTAGATTATTTCTTAGATTAGATCTAATTTATAATCTAATTATTAAATCTAGAATTAAAAAATTAAAAATTATTTAATCTGATTTCAATCATCATAAATGTGTTAGATTTGATCTAGGAAAATTTATGATTGATTATTATTGAAATTGTTTTAATTACATGAATCTATTTAGATTAGATCTAAAATAGTTTTATATTTATTTTTTACTTGCATATTGATTATGAATAAAATATGCAACTTGGTTGATAGAACCATGTTGTAAAAATATTTTACAAATATGAAAATTATTTTTGAAAAGCTAAACCCCAACCCTCAGCCCAAAACTTAATTGAGAATTAAGAAGTTGATTGATTAGGATCTAGGATTATGAATTAAAGATCCTAAGATACAGATCATAACACATTGGGTTAAATGGATTAGTAAAAATTAGGTCTATTAATTGGATTAAACATAGGGTTAGATTAAAGAATGGACTTAATTAGAGAATTGACTAAATCTAATCAATTATTATCTTAGATTAGGTCAAGAATTCTCTAGATCAATTATAATAGTTATAGTTGGTCAAGTTCATATCTTTAATAAGATCCAAGATGGACTTGATTCTTGGCTACGTAGTCTAGCACGAACTGTTTAGTTAATCTAATTGAAATTAATTAAACTAGTTGATGTCTAAGATAAATCAGACCAATGGTTTTTAATTGATAGCCCACTTACCTGGCCATTTCTGATGGTGTCTAAGGCAAGCCTGGCAGACCCTTCTACTGATCGAACTTATCTAGCCTTTTAGCGAGATTATGTTTTGATAAGATCGTTTGACTATTCGAGCTAATCCATGTCAGCTAGGTAAATCAGTTTGACTGATTTAGGTGCTCCTAGATCAGCCTATTAATGGTCTCCATTAAGCTGACTTGGTGAAGTTAGTGGAAGGATCATGATAAGCTGGTTAATCTGACCTACTCACTTCTATAAATAAATTCTCTAAAATTATTAGGTCCTTAAAATAAAATAGTTATATGATAACTAGATCATAGTCTCTCATTAAAGTAGATGATAATGGGTCCATCAGTTGAATAATCATTGGAGGCTCAAAGGTCTGGTGCTTATCGATTAATGGAATTATCATTCATTATATGATTTCTTAAATACATTTTTCTAAATGGTGGTCAGATGGGCCAACTAAAGTTGGGTCTGATCATTCATTGGTTGGATGGGCTAAGTATAATCATGTTAATGGTTGGATCTAACTGGATCCTTTTCTGAGAAGGCCAAAGCCAACTGATTAGGGTCTGAGGCAAAATTTAATTACTGAAAATTATTTAAAGAAATAATTGGTTATCAATCTATCCTTAGATATACATGGGTGGGCCAACCAAAGTTGGACTTATGTACAGTCTATGTGAATTCTAGTACCCACTAAGAAATTAGGATAATTTCTCGAATTAAAGGTAGAGGCTACCAATTTGAATAAAATAGTGGGAGAAACCTTTTGATTAAAATTTAAATCTTTAGGTTTAATGAATCAATTACTAATTAGATTTTGGTTTTTCTTTGTGCAGACATGGCCACTTCTCTATTGCTCTAATCATTGTTGGACAATAATAAGTTAATGGGATCCAACTTCGGTAGCTGGTACTGAAAGTTGAAGATTATCCTAGAGCATGAATGGATCCTATATGTGCTGACGGATTCTGCACCTAAGGAGCCAACTACCAACACACATGGAACAGTCAGAGACACTTATCAAAAGTGGCTCAATGACCGAACCACAGTATGCTGCATTATGCTGGCTGCGATGAGCGACGAGTTTAGTTGCAAGTTTGAGATGGCTCAGCCAAACGAAATGCTCCAAGTGTTGGAGGTTTCTTTTGGTACACCCGATGATATTAAGAGGCACCAGACTAAGTTGTGCCATCTTCAACACTAGAATGTGGAATGGTGCCTCTATCACTGATCATGTATTGTACATGATCGAGCTAATAGAGCGCTTGAGCAAGCTCGACTTTTTTTTGCACAAATAACTTAGAAAAGATACAATACTGAACTCGCTACCCAAATCTTATGTCCCATTCCTTACACATTATAGAATGTCAAAGCCTGAAGTGGACTACCATGGGTTATTGGGGTTACTTCAGAACTTTGAGAAGGATCACCAACTCCATAAGGAGTCGATGAACTTAGTGGGAGGTTCGTCTTCTCGCTCTCGATCCTTTGATAAAGGGAAGAAGAATAAGAAGAAGAAAGCCAAGAAGGTGCATGTTCATACTAGGACACATGTGCAGGCTCAGAACCCAAAGACCAAGTTTGATAAGAGTCAAGCCGAATTCTTCTTTTGCAAGAAGTGGGGGCACTAGAAGAGAAACTATCCTCATTATATTGCCTCCCTGGACTCGAACAGGTAGAGAAAGAAGCAAGCTGTTGCTGGACAAGGTATTTATATGATAACTCCTTGTAATTTCTCTATTTGTGATATTACTAACTGGATATTAGATATCGGTAGCTCTTATCATATTTGTAATTTATTATAGGGGTTGCAGGTCAGTAAAAGATTCGAGCAAGGCGAGAGATTCCTGAATGTTGGAGATGAAAGACCAGTTCTAGTTCTAGCTTTAAAAATTTTGAATGGCAGAATCTTATCCTGATTTGCAAGAGAGAATCTAGTTTGGCATCCACGATAAGCCCGACATCCACAACGAGCTCGACGTTCGCAACAAGCAGCAAGCATGAAAACCCGGGACCAAAATTCTCCCTCGAGCTTCAACGTCAACTTCAATAGGAGATAAGATCTTCTTCAACCTTGGCTAAAGACAAGATCTTCCCCGAGCTTCAACGTCAACTTCAACAGGAGATAAGATCTTCTTCAACCTTGGCTGGAGACAAGATCTCCTCTGAGCTTCAACTGCAACGTCAACAGGAGATAAGATCTTCTTCAATCTCGATTGGAGACAAGATCTCTCCCAAGCTTCAACTGCAACATCAATAGGAGATAAGATCTCCTTCAACTTTGACTGAAGATAAGATCTCTTCCGAGCTTCAACGCCAACCTCAATAGGAGAAAAGATCTCCTTCAACCTCGGCTGAAGATAGGATCTCCCCCAAGCTTCAACTACAATATCAATAGGAGATAAGATCTCCTTCAATCTTGGCTGGAGATAAGATCTTCTCCAAGCTTCAATACCAACCTCAAATAGGAGATAAGATCTTCTTCAACCTCGACTGGAGATAAGATCTCCATCGAGCTTCAACTACAACATCAATAGGAGATAAGATCTTCTTCAACCTCGGCTGGAGATAAGATCTTCCCCGAGCTTCAACTTCAACCTTGGTTGAAGATAAGATCTCTCCCGAGCTTCAACTATAACGTCAACAAGAGATAAGATCTCTTTCAGTCTCAGCTAGAGACAAGATCTCCCCTAAGCTTCAACTGCAACGTCAATGGGAGATAAGATCTCCTTCAATCTCGGTTGGAAATAAGATCTCTTCCGAGCTTCAACATCAACTTTAACAGGAGATAAGATCTCCTTCAACCTCGACTGGAGATAAGATCTCTTCCAAGCTTCAATGTCAATAGGAGATAAGATCTCCTTCAACCTCAATAGGAGATAAGATTTTCTCCTAGCTTCAATCTCAACGGATGCAGAGCCCAAAAAAGAACTTTGACAGTCATCTTTTTTGTATTCCCTTCTTTTGAATTTTGAACTCAAGAGTGGGGAGACTATTATTGGAAATAAATTTTACTTTCGTCGAAGTCCAGCCTGATGCTTAGTTTAATGCAATCGGTAATCATGAAAGAGCTTCGATCAAGAATTCTTTTCCAACGATCGAACTCCAGCCGAACTCCTCCAGTGGTCAAGCCTTAGTCGGACTCCTTCAGCCGATCGAACTCTTCCAGCGATCAAGCCTTAGTCGGACTCCTTCAGCCGATCGAACTCTTCCAGCGATCAAATCTTAGTCGAACTCCTTCAGTAGGCCAAACTCCTCAACGATCGAGCCCCAGTCGATCTCCTCCCAGACTTCTTCCTCAATCGGACTCCTCTAGGAGCCGAACTCCTTTTGGATCTCTCCTTCAGTCGAATGCCTACAGGAGTCGAACTTCTTCCGGATCTCTCCTTCAAATGGATGCCTATAGGAGCCAAACTCCTTCCGGATCTCTCCTTCAGATGGATGCCTACAGGGGTCGAACTTCTTCTTCAATCGAATTTCTATAGGAGCCAAACTCCTTCCAAACTCCTCCTTCAGTCGGACTCCTTTAGGAGCCGAACTCCTTCTGGATCTCTCCTTTAGTCGAACTCCTCTAGGAGCCAAACTTCTTCTAAATTTTTCCTTCAATCAAATTTTTCTAGGAGCCAAACTCCTTCCAAACTCCTTCTTCAGTTGGATTTCTATAGGAGCCGAACTTCTCTCAGACTTCTCCTTCGGTCGAACTTCTTCCAAATTTTTCCTTCAGTCAAATTCTTTCAGGACCCAAACTTCTTTCGGACTTCTTCTTTAGTTAGATTCCTCCAGCAGATTACTTTCAGATTTCAGCTAGCATTCCTCTCGAATAATTTTCTCTAGCCGTATCCCCTTTAGGAGTCCGAACTTCTCTAAAATTGATGTATGTCAAAGCTCTTCACCAACCAATGTCTACTTTTTTCGAACTTTGATTATTGAATCTCAATAAATGATCACTATCAGTTTGACGATACCTCTTTCTCTTCATACCGAATCCCATGTGGCTTCGAGGGGTTCAGTATCGGATAGCTACGGCTGTCGCCATCAGTCTACCATAGGTAGCATCCCTCTCATGCGGCTCTGAGCGGTCAGCTATCGGATGGCTATGACTATCACTATTAGTCTGCTATAGGTGGCGCCCCTCTCACATGATCCCAAGCAACCAGCTAACAGACAACTATGGCTATCACTATCAGCTCCAGGCTCCATCTACAAAAGGGATCCTCCAGATACGTTTTCTCTAAGCTCTTTTCTTCTTTCCAAAACTCTGCTGAACTATTTTCTGACCACTCCATTCTTGTTGGTCAGAAGAGCTGATTTGATCGTTAGAGGGCCCTATCAGAGCCACCACCACCGACTCTGAGCGGAACTTTATTTTGCAGGTCACCGACGGTGATCTTTTCTACCTCAACTCCAGCTCGATCCGACGTCGACCAGATTAACATGACATGGATGTATTTTTTAGGGTTGACAGTCTAACCCTGAGTCATCTATTATATAGAGGTCATAGGAATGAATTATATGGTAACCATATACGCGTAGGTTCTGAATGTTGCGATTATGATTCTTCAATCTATTCGCATGTCAGGTATCATTGCTAGATGGTCACTTCAATTAGTATAGAAATTAGTTTCTATGCTATCAGCTTAGGTTCGAACCTACGAGGTCATACACATTAGAAGTTTCAACCTAATCTGATGGTTGATCAAGAGTCTCATTGATATGGGACTCTATGGTCAAGAGTTTCACTGGACTGAGACTCTGTGATCAAGAGTCCTACTAGACTGGGACTCTGAGTTTGACTTATCTAGGACTCTCTGATCAAGAGTCTCATTAGTTTGGGACTCTATGGTCAAAGAGTCCCACTGGATTGAGACTCTATGACCAAGAGTCCTACTGGATTAAAACTCTGAGTCCTACTTATCTGAGACTCTCTGATCGTGAGTCCTGATAATCTAGGACACTATGGTCAAGAGTCTCACTAGATTGAGACTCTATGATCAAGAGTTCTACTGGATCGAGACTCTGAGTTCTACTTATTTAAAACTCTCTGATCAAGAATTTTACTAGTCTGAGACTCTATAATCGTGAGTTTGATTCATTTGGAACATTGGGTTCAAGAGTTCACTAACTTGGGACTCTTCAAGAGTTTTATGTTGATAGGATTCTATTGCTCAGTAACCTATTTGATTTGGACTCAGATATTTTTTGGAGGATTAATTAGTAATTTAATTACTGATTAGTTTAATTTAATTAAGTGATGAAGATTCGATCAAGTCTGATTGAATTTAATTCGATTAGATTTGATTCGATCAGGTCATGAGATGACCTAATCACTATAGGAGTTTTGACCCTGATTTGATCAGGACGTAGATCTAATTAATTTTTAATTTGATTAAAATTTTATTTTATTAGGCTAAACCTAATTTGATTGGATTTAATTTGATTTAATTAGATCTAAATTAATTAGTTTGGTTGAAATCAATTAGGACCAAGTTAAATGAAGTTTGAATTCAAATTCTCCCATGCGCTCATCATTTTTAACTTTTCCACTCTGCTTCCCACGCCCTCCCTTTTGATTGTCAAATATTTTTTGAGAAATAAAAATATGCACATAGAAGGAGAGTCCTTCTACGTGTTAAATACAAGGGAGGGGGCATTGGATAAGGATAAGAGGCTCATTTGATTTTTGAAATCAAATGAGTAGTTAAAACCTCTCAACCACTCGACCCTTATCATTTTTTATGCAGTTTTTCTATGGTATTCATGTCAATAAATTATGATAATTTTTGTGCATATAGGAGAAGGGGTTAGCATTATATGATAAAAATTTTAGAGTGTTTGAGCATCAGTTGTAGGAAAAAAAAATCTTAGAGTGAAGGTAAATAGGATCCTATAGCACTTTTCTTTTCCTTTATGCCTCTCTTCTCTTATGATTTTCATCTCTAAGGATATTCTATTTTTAGATATGATCTAAATAGAGATTATAGATCTAAAAGTTATCTTTATATAAAAACTTATTTCATAGAAAAACTCCATACAGAGTAGGCGTGATAGGATTTTTAGTGTGTCAGAATTTTTGGATCGAGTGAAATCCTAGATTTGGAAATCTAGGTTTGGATGGAGAGATCGAGTGCTGTGAGCATCAAATCGCCACAAAATTTGAAACACATATTCATCATCTTCCAATATTTATATTTTAATTTTTTAAAATATCTAAGAAATTAGAAAGTATATGATCAATCGTGATCAGCCATCGAAGGCTCCGACGAGGAGCTAGCACTCCAGTGGGATTGATCGGGACCAGGAGCTTCGTGTGGATCAATCATAGAGGCCAAACATATGTGCGACTATGATGTGATATCAGAGCATTATCCGATAGACTCAGATTATAGTGGTCGACTACCTGCGAAAAGATATTATGTTCTGAACACATAGAAGTAGTAAATAGTTTATTATATAGTTTTATTTTTAGATCTATTGATATATGCATGCATATTATGTTTAGATCTTAATGTATAGAATTAAATAATCTAATATGATCAGTAGATAATTAATTAAATTAATTATTTTTTATTGCATCATTACTATTTTTAAAATATTTTTCGAAAGTAGTATGATAAATTCTGCACTATTTTCTTCAGATCTGATAAGTGTACATTCATAGGATACCCAAAAGAGATCAAAGGATACTATTTCTACCATGCTAATGAACAAAAGGTGTTCATCAGTCTTAGGGCAATCTTTTTGAAAAAAGAATTTTCTTGATAAAGGAACTGTTACCTCTAAGGTTGAACTTGATGAAGTTCAACAGGTAGAAAGTCCGATACAGAATATTGAACCTAAGTCGAATTTGATCAGATCAGATTCGAAGCCTAGTGAACCCACACCATTAAGACAATCCGATAGAGTACTGCACCATCCGGATAGATACTATGAATTCTTGATCCAAGATGGAGATTCCATCGAACTTGATGAGAACGATGAGAATCCGATCACTTATATGGATGCGATGTAGAGATCCAACTCTGAGAAATGGCTAGAAGCCATGAGATTCAAAATGAATTCTATGAAGGTCAATGATGTATGGACATTAGTTGACCCATCTGAAGGGGTTAAACTCATTGGATGCAAATGGATCTTCAAAAGGAAGAGGGGTGCAGACAAAAAGGTGAAGACCTATAAAGTCCATCTGGTTGCCAAGAAATATTATCAACGTTATGGTATTGACT
The DNA here is from genome assembly GCA_006176705.1 of Cocos nucifera. Lineage (NCBI taxonomy): Eukaryota > Viridiplantae > Streptophyta > Magnoliopsida > Arecales > Arecaceae > Cocos > Cocos nucifera. Next base: position 978,297 of record QRFJ01000110.1, on the reverse strand, counting down.
ATGATGAGATGTTCTCCCCTATGGTAATGCTCAAGTTCATTCGGATCATGCTTGTCATTACTATCCATCTGGACTATGAAATCTGGCAGATGGATGTGAAAATAGCTTTTCTAAATAGAGAGCTGATCGAAGAGGTGTATATGATACAACCTGAAGGGCTTACTCCATAGATGAGTCCAAGGTGTGCAAGCTTCAGAGATCCATTTATGGATTGAAGTAGGCATCTCCGAGTTGGAACATGTATTTTGATAAAGTAATCAAAACGTATGACTTCATTAAGAATGAAGAAGAACCCTGCATTTACAAATGGGCAAATGGTCCAACAATGGTATTCTTTATTTTGTACGTGGATAATATTCTCTTAATCGAAAATGACATCCTCACACTATAAGAAATAAAAGTCTGATAGTCATCACAGTTCTCCATGAAAGACTTGGATGAAGCATCCTACATCCTAGGGATGAAGATCTATAGGGATAGATCTAAAAGGATGCTTGGTATGTCCCAATCTACGTATATAAAAACTATGCTGAAGAGGTTTAGCATGAAGAATTCCAAAAAGGACTATCTTTCGATAGGCCAAAAAATTTTTCTCTCTAAGAAGGATTGTCCAACAACTCCTAAAGAGAGAGAGCGTATGAGTAGAATTTTATATGCTTTGGTAGTGGAATCTATTATGTATGCAATGATATATACGAGACTAGACGTGACATACTCATTAGGAGTAGTGAGTAGATACCATTCTGACCCTAGAAAAAATCACTGAAAGATGGTTAAAACCATCCTTAGGTATTTAAGAAATACTAAGGACCAATAGTTGATTTATGGTGAGTCAGATCTGAAGCTTGTGGGGTTTACATACTCCAGCTTTCAATCTGATCATGATGACAGTAAAAGTATGTCGGGGGATATCTTTACTCTAAATGGTGGAGCCAGCTGCCGGAAAAGTTCTAAGCAACATATAGTGGTTGACTCTATTTGCGAAGCAGAGTACATGGCAGCATCAGGTGTAGTAAAGAAAGCCGTGTGGCTAAGAAAGTTTATCATCGAGCTCGGAGTAGCACCCTCCATTGATGGTCCAGTCCTACTCTACTATGACAGCACTGACATCATAGCTCAAGCAAAGAAACCAAAGGCACACCAGCGAACAAAGCATATTCTGCGCCACTTTCATTTGGTCCGTGAGATTATGGATCGTGATGATGTCGACCTTCAAAAGATCGACAAAAAGGAGAACCTAGTCGACCCCTTCACTAAAGGCCTAGCAATCAAGGAGTTCGATAACCATAAGTCGAAGATGGGTATTAGATACTATGCCGAGTGGCTTTAAAATAAGTGAAAATCATTGAAAATTATGTCCTAAAGTCAATCATCAGACTGTTGATGGTTGAGATATCATAATTAATTTATTAATTAATGAAAAATATTTTGGCATCTTTTTTAATCATAAATTTATATCTTCTAATGAACTCCATTATTGTGATGAAGTCCATAGGACTATTTAGTTTCGATAAAGAGAGGATTTATCGATTAGTCCTTAAATTTATTCACGACTAAATGATAGGCTGTTAATTAGGATAACAGCATCTATCGAGCATAGGTCACTATATGCCATATAGACTGGTTGTCCTCTTAACCAAGGTATGTGGAGACACTGGTATGATATACAGGTGAGATGTATGGGTACATCATCATTGAACGTGACCAACTCCAGAGCATTTTACTGTCAAGAATGTCTCTGATGGGATATAGGTATAAGTATCCCTTAGATCTAAGATTACCTCAGTGACTTGCAAGCAACTCACTGTGCTTTGGTACTGGACTAACTGAATTTTTAATTCAATAACGAAAGGCTTTTGGGCACAGTCAAGTACTTGCGAAGTCGGAGTATGATCAAGATGGAATTGACCACTCCAAGAGTTGGAGAAGAATATATCACTATATTTTAATATAGCAAAATCTTAGCCAGAATAATCCATCAGATGGATTTGGTATTTTAAAATATAATGTAAACAATCTGATCAGAGTTGATAGTTGAACTCTGATGTGTCCTACGAGCATTGTGGTCAAGGAGATTAATTATATGAAAACTATATCCATATGAATTCTAAGGATGGTGTTCTACACCTTCGACCTATCCGACCGTCGGATATCATTGCTAGATGGTCACTTCGATTAGTACAAAAATTTATTTTTATGCTACCGACTTAAGTTCGAATCTATGAGGTCATACACATTAGAGCTTACGATCTGATCAGATGGTTGATCAATGATTAAGAATCGTTCTAGAGTTAAACAATCAATATGATTGATGTTTAACCTAGTGCAAGTATTGCAGGAGGATCAATTAACAATTGGATTACTAATTGACTTAATTTGATTAAGTCAATAGACTGAGATTAAGTCTAATTAAATATGATTTAATTAGATTTAGTTTGGGCTTGATTGAATCAAGTTTAATTGGTTTATTGGATAAGTCAAGTGCAAGGAAGAACTAATCCTAGTCTAACTAGGACTCGGATTAACCCAATTTTTTAATTTGATTAGAAAATAAATCAAAATTAAATCTGATTTAGTCTGATTTAATTAAGTTCTTAAATGGGTTAGGGTCTTATTTAATTAGATTGGTTTAATCTTGATTTTATTTAGTTAAAAGATCTTGTTTGACCAAGTCAAAATAGGAGTCCTAGTGTGACTAGGACTCTCTATCTCCTTGCGCCACCTTGGTCCCAACGCTCCCATACCTATTTTTTAGATATTTTTCATAGAAAATTTCTTTCCTCCATACCTAATTTTTAGTTATTTTTCATGAAAAATTCTTTTCTTTCTGATTTTCACGCCCCCTCTCTCCCTCCAAGTCATATTTGAAAGTTAGGTGGAAAACCAAGTCAAAGGAAAAATTGGTTTTGCTTAGGATTCTATGAGATAGAATCCTTGTTGACCAAAACATCTTCTCTTGAGTGTCGCACCCTCTTTTAATTAATTCTTCTCTTATTTTATGAAAATAATCTTCTTTTTTGTGCGCCCTTTCTTGCTGGTCCACACCAAAAATTATGGAGGAGGCGCCCAAGAGTTGGGCGCCCCAACAACTTCCCGTGTTTGGATATTTTTAGTCTAAAAATTTGACCTAACTTGGACTCTTCTTTTTTCTTATTTATTAGATGAATTTTATTATAATTTTTTCATGAAATACAGAGCTTTGGGAGAGGTTTGGGGTGTGAAAAAATCAGAGGAAGAGGGTCCTTGGGCGTGGAAATCTATAGGCACCAAACTAGGTGTCTAGGTGAGAGAAAAGAGAAGAAGAAGAGGATCTTCTTCTAGGGCTATTTTATTTTCAATCTCTCCTCCTTTTTTTGAGTTTTTTTTGAGAGAGTCTTAGATCAGTAAACTCTCATCTTCCTTCTTATATTTTGGAGAGTTCAAATTTTGAAGAAGGGAGCATCAGATCGACCATCAAAGAAGGATCAACACGGTACTAGTATGCTATACTGATTTCCTGCATCGAACTTCAGATCAAAGATTGTAGGCTCGTGTGGATGACTCCTAGAGGTCGGATACGTATGTGGCTCGTGACTTCATCCTCAAGCCTGGATCAGCTTGCTCAGGTAATAGATCTAATCTATAAACTTCATACCTGCATTTGATGTAGTGTAGATCTAGATTGATTTGATTAACCTTTTTCTTTCTTATTTGATTTTAATTTTTGATTTAATATCATGTCTTAATCATGTAATATATCTGAGATCTAGGTGTTTACATGGTTATTTAAATAAATTTTAGATTTATTTAAGTCTTTCACTGTAAAATCTTGAAAAAGTTTCAAGATCTACCTATGAAAACTTAGATCTGGTTCCTTCAAGGAGGAGAGGGGGTGGTGGGCCATGATTTTGAGAAGATGGGAGGAAGCTGGGAGCTTGCGGTGGGGGGCTCGAAGAGGCGGGTTGGGTGTAGCTAGGGGGAAGCCATCGATCAGGAGAGAGAGAGGGTGGTGGGGGGACAAAAGGGTGAGGGAGAGGAGGGGTGGTAGGTCAGAGTTTTGAGAAGGCGGGAGAAGCTCAAGGGCTCGGGGAGGCGGATCGGGTGTAGTCAGGGGGAGACAACTGGGAGGAAGCCACTGGTCGGAGGAGGGAGTGGGTGTCGAGGGAACCAAAGGATCGGAGGTTCTAGGAGGCAGGAGGTGGCCATGGGTTCGGAGAAGTGGGATGGGTGCAGCTGGGGAGAGAGAGGAGGTGGTGGGAGAATCGAACAGCGGGGAATAGGAGGGTGGCAGGCTAGGATTTTGGGTTGGCAAGAGGCTGAGAGTTTGTGCCCGAGGGCTCGGGCAGGCAAGAGGCTGAGAGTTTGCGCCCAAGGGCTTAGGCAGGCAAGAGGCAGCCAGAGGTTCAGGAAGATAGGTCGAGTGCAGCCTGAGGAAGGCTACCGAGGGGAGAGAGGGGGTGGTGGGGGGACCGAAGGGCAAGAAAGAGGGGGGGTGGTGAGCCGGGATTTTGAGGAGGCAGGAGAAGGCTGGGAGCTTACGGTTGAGAGCTCGGGGAGGCAGGCCGAGTGTAATCAGAGGGAGACAACTAGGGGCTCGGAGAGACGAGAGGCGATCGACAGCTCGAGAAGGTGGGCCGAGTGCAACCGAGGGGAGGCTGCCAGTTGAGAAAGAGAGGAAGTGGTGGGGGGATCGAAGGGTGGGGGAAATGATGGTGGCAGTGGGGGATAAAAATACTAGAGGGTTAGGGGGGTGGTGAAAAACTAAAGATGCGGTGGATGATGGGATTATGGAAAATAAGGGGGTGGTGGGCGGTGGCATAGGGGAAAATGAGAGCATACAGTGAGGTGGGAAAAAACAAGGGTAGAAAGATTATTAGCGACGACAACTTTCATCGCTAATAATCTTCTTCCATCACTAATATGAAAAATATTATTAGCAACGGCAAATACCATCGGTAATAATATATTCTTTACTAATAATTATACTTTTAAAATAATATTTTTTAAATTATTAGCGATGGTATTTTTATTATCGCTAAAGTTGTCACGAATACAAATTTTTAATATTATTTTTTTTCTTATAAGTCATTTTTTGGATGATTAAAAATTAATATTTAATTTTATTAAATTTTTAGATTTAATTAATTTATGGATCAAGTCCTAATTGATTGAAATTAGATTTAATTTAATTAAGCTTGATTTAATTTAAGACTAATTAGATTTTAATATTTCAAGTAAAATTTGGATTCAAAGTCTAATTAAATTAGATTTGATGTGATTTCAAATTGGATTTGAATCGGGTTCAAATTGAATTCAAATCGAACCCAAATTAAAAAATATTTTTTTATAATTGATTTAAGTCATATTAAATTTAATTAGACTTGACTTAACTTGAATGTAATTAGATTTTATAATCTAATTAGGACTTGGATTCAAAGTCTAATTGAATTAGGTTGACAGAATTTTGAATTAGATTCGAATCGAGTTTCAATTATATTTGGATCGAATCTAAATTAAAAATTATTTTTTAAAATTAATTATAATCAGATTAAATTTAATTAGACTTGACTTAATATGAAGGTAATGAAATTTTACTATCTATATAGGACTTGGATTTTAAAGTCTAATTGAATTAGGATCGACTGATTTTCTAATTAGATTCGAATTAGGTTCAAATTAGATTTGAATTGAATCTAAATTAAAAATTATTTTTTTAAATTAACTTTAATTTGATTAATTTTGACTTAATTTGAGATCAATTAAATTTTATAATCCATCTAGGATTTGGATTTAAAGCCTAATTGAATTAGATTTGATAGAATTTTGAATTGAATTCGAATCAAATTTGAATTGAATTCAAAAAAATATATTTTTAAATTATTTAAATTAGTTTAAATTTAATTAGGCTTGACTTAATTTGAAGATAATTGGATTTTACTATCTAAGTAAGACTTGAATTAAAACTCCAATTGAATTAGGATTGACAGAATTTCAAATTGAATTTGAATTGAACCCAAATTGAAAACCAATTTCTTTTAATTGATTTAAATCAAATTTAATTTAAGATTAATTAGATTTTATAATCTAAGTAAGACTTGGATTCAAAGCCTAATTAAATTAGGTTGGACAGAATTTTGAATTGGATTCGAATTGGAGTAAAATCAGTTGTGGATTATTAATGACGACAAACATGCTATCGCTAATTCTATCATCAATAATATTTTTAAATAATTTTTTTAATCTAAAAAATTATTAGTGATGGTAAGTTTTTGTCATTAATTATTAAAAAATATCATCACTAATGTATATTTTATGTTTAAATATTATAAAAATTTTAAAAATTTTAAATAATTTTAATGGTGGCTTCTGCCATTGCTAATAATAATGAAGCCATCGCTAATAGTTAATTATTAGTGATGGTACTATTTTTATCACTAATAATCCAAATCTATCTTTGCTAATTTTTTTTGTTTAAATATTTTAAAATAATTTTTAGACTTTTAGAGATGGCCATTGCAATCGCTAATAATGTAATTGCCATCGCTAATAGCATTAGCGATGGCTTTTTTTTTTGTCGGTGTTGTGATAGCAAAAAGTTATATTAGCGATGAAAATTTTTGCTGTCACTAATACTATCGTTAATATTCAATTTTCTTATAGTATATTTTCAACCTCCCCAAACATCCATCTAAAGGCACCATATTTCACATATTAATTGGCATTGACATAATATTCCTTCCAAGATAGTATACAATTATTGGGACATGCATCTATCTTTTCATATTCAAGGCCCAAATCCTAAATAATGTTTCTTGTCTTGTAATACAAACTAGGCAATGTTTCGCCCTCTGAAAATACGTCCTTCTACAAGGGAAGTAACATGCTAAACATCTTATTTCTCCATCCATGACAATATTTTAAATGCAATAATTTCATACTGAAAGAGAGTTTTGAAAATTTAGTACATCCTAGATAAAGCACTTGCTGAGCATCTTTCAATAACCTATCATTTTTTTTTGCTTCTTCATTAGGCTCATCGAGATTATGCGAGGCACCACCCCTCTCCTAATCCATGTTTGATATCTCTAATGCCTTTTCTAACATGGTATACACATCCTCATTATCATCCTCAGATTCTTCACTAAATTCTTCCACACCGAATTCATATTCCCCATGATAATACCAATTAACATACTTCGAGACTATCCCCATAGTAACTAGATCAAAATGCACCTCATCTCGATTTTTTTAGCATACATTATTATAGTTGATGCAAGGACATAAAATTTTGTCTGGTTGAGATGAGTGAGAGAATGCAAAATCAAGAAATTAATTCTTTAACTCCATTCAAGTACTCATAACTTAATCTATGTTGGGTCATCCAACTCTTATCCATTGTTCTGCATATTGAGAAGATAAAAGAAATTAAAATACAACTACTAATTGTAGAAGATATATAAAGCAATTACTCAATATTAAACTGCTTTGTTTAGCCACTAACATGTGGTGAGTTTGATATAGAAAATTATTGAGGCTTCTTGACTGAGAAAATATTAAATATCTAGTCCTTACTTATTCAGTCATGTATATAATACTAACTTGGGGTTTGGAAGGGATTAGGCATATAGTCTCTCTATGATGTGTGTGTAAGAGAGAGAGAGAGAGAGAGAGAGAGAGAGAGAGAGAGAAGCCTAACCTAAGATTTTCATTCATCTACAAGAGGTACAATGACTTATTAATATACTTTTAAGAATTCTAATTTATTTTGTCAGGCCAACACACAAAATTGGTGCTACAAAAATCTTATATATGTAATCTGTTGTCTTATGTTTCAATATGTTATGATGTTTGATGAGTTTATATTGTTTTTCCATAGACAAAATAATCATAGTATTTCAATCCAAAATTTGATGTTAAACCATGGTGGACACTACCACAAGCTAACCCAAGGCGATCATCCATGGTCGGAGGTGAAATTCTTGATCAATGCTATGTTTCTAGCTAATATAGTACCTAATGGAAAGTTAGTTGTTATCATTAAGCTTGTAAGATCAATTACTAGCCAATCAGAAATCGTAAGGATTGTAAATCATGAAAAAGCATATTCTATTTGAGCTCTAGCAGTCTATGAAGCTAGCTATATTTGCCTTCCAATAATGTCAATTTGTTTGGGTATCTAAATGAATCTAAAAATAAGCATTTTTCAACATTTATTTTTTTATATCGAGTGTTAAAAAAATGAATAATCAATATTCAACTTCTTTATGCACAGTTCTTAGTTCAAAAACTTCATGTATCTTTTTCCTTACCATTAATTTTTTAACTCATTCTCTGAAATTATGCAAAGAGAAGACATTGTAAAAGCCATATAAAAACTAAATTTATAAAGGTAAGAATTATAATTTGCACTATTTTTAATAAACTAAACATTTATAAAATCATATACAAACCATTAAAAAATCCATATATTTATTCTAGAGAAGTAATAAAGCATGTTAATTACTATATATATAATGGAAAGGAATTAATCAAATTCTTTGATATAAAACCTTTAATAGATTCCTAGTAGGGTTTAAACACTAGGGTGTAATCATAAGAAAGAGATATAGATGGAGAGGAAGAGAAGATTAGTGCTTTCATACTAATGGAGATTAAAGAGATCTCAGATTGATGTAGATCTAAACAAGCCCCATGTCTAGGAATGCAAGAGAAGTAAGGGATGGGAGTTCTGAATTTTCTAAGTTCTCCTATAGAAGAATATGATGCCTATTTTTTATTTTACATTTTTTTTTTGGAGTGTGATGGGAGGCAATTTTTTTTTTTTAATTTCTTTTTATAATAAGAGTCCTAACATGGAGGGAACTCTATATAGTGAGGATGATTTTCCTTTAACCTTGTATGCATCTTTTTTCTCTGATAAAAGTCCATGAGAGCATGAGGGAGGGAACACATTTTTTTTATTAAAAAAAAAAAAACCTTGCACATACTTTTTTTTTATTACTTTTGTTGGGCATGAGATTGGGAGGCTATAATGGGCATCGCCCATTTTTTATTATTTTTATTGGGTGTGGGATTGGGAGGCTATAATAGGCATGCTCCAATGAAAATAGGAGACACCCATGAAAATAAGAGACATCAATTCTTTTCCCATAATAAGAGTCCATAATAAGAGTCCCAATGTTGATATAAATCTTTGCACGAGGGCTTGTATGTGTGGACATGGAATGCTGATTTTTTTTGGATAATAAGAGTCCCAACACGAGTAAGAAATATTAGAGAGAAATTTTAACTCTTTTTGTATGTGAATATCAAGCGATAGCATGATGGTTTTTTCTTTTCAATAAGAGTCCAAATAATGAGGGAACTCCTTACTCCATGTAAATAATAGGACAGTGGCTAACTTAGTTAGATTTTTAAGTGGATTAAGTCACCTATTTCAAATAATAGAAGAGTGATAAGAGTTCCAACATGAGAAAAATTTTAGTGGAAATCCCAACATGAGGGTGTGGAAATTACAACGCGTGAGGGCACTAGGGTGACGGGTTTTGAAAAGAAATAAAAACACGAGCAAAGTGAGGGATTCTACACTTGAAAAGGCAAAAAAAAAAAAAAAAAGAAACATGAACTAACCTACTTTAAGCAGTGCTATTTTTGGCACCATAGCATTTAATATCTTTATCCATATGTGGTGCCTTGAGGCTCAATTAAGCTCTTTAAAGGGCTTACAATCGAGTCTAATAATATTTTCCATAAACCAATATATGGTTATATGAGGTATATATTTATATATGAATTATTGCCTGCTATGTTCTTACAACTTTATTTATGTATGCTAGTAAAATTAAGTATACTCAAATTAAGTATATCTTTGACTATAGTGATCTTATATTCTTAACTCAAATAATGTTAATGATTTTATAACCTAAGTCTACTTATTTCATATAACTTGACATGACAAACTCTTAATAGCTTAATGCTAGATGGACCAAAAACAGGTGAAGCTTAGACCGACCCTTTTTACTCTCATGAGTCATGTTCGACCCATAAGAGTGTCTATAGGCTGATAAGGCCAAGGATCAAATCTACTGTAAGATTAAAAATCTTATGTCTAAGTTAAACAATGGGTAAACAATGGTGCTTAATCTAAAATTAACCAAAATACTCAAGTTTGCCGAGATATTGTTCTGAACTAAGTTGGATTTAAGTATGTCTTATTTCAGGGCTGGTCAAGCTTTATGATTCAGAAGGATTATCAAACTTGATAGGGACTACTTTGGACCACTTTGGCCACTATATATAGAGTTGGATAGGGTCTAGAAGTGAAATCTACCATATAGGAAAGTTGAGTTGCAAGCTAACCTTCCAAAGGCCATAACTTGATCATCCAACATCTGATTAAGATGATCTTCTTTTGAAAAAAAAAATCTAATAATTTTTCGAGATCTATGATATGACGCCATGCCTTTTAGAGAGTGGTGACCTAATGATTGAGCCCAAATATCATTATTTAGAACCAAAATGGATCGATCAAAAGACTTAGATTAGATATATTTTCTAATTCAAGAAGAATCAGGTAGAGCGATAGAAGGCAAAATTGATGCACAACTTGAGATTTAACTTTTGAAGAATTTTAGCTTTTTCAAGTTTATGTTTGCTACTCATATCTTTTTTAGGAAAGAGTCCTATTAGAATAGGATCGGGCTGTATCCTTCGCACGAAAGAATGATTGATCTTCTTTTGCGATCTTAATCATTAGATCTATTTTGCACAGCTTTCAAAGCATGATAAACCAATTCCATCATAGCATAGATCATAAAGTTGATGTCATACTTTGAGAGCTGTGCAAAGTGCGATCCAATGGTTAAGGTTGTAAAAAAAGATCAATTGCAAAGGATATAATCCGAACACTATTAGAACTAGAAAGAGGAATCCAATCCGAATTATGCAGGGATGGACCTCACTATTATAAACAGAAGCTGTATATCTTGGTTCAAAAATTATTAATAAAAAAAAGAGATCTAAACCCTATTTTTGTAATAATTTAGGGATCTTAAAATTTTTCATCATTTGGTGCCTAATTTATGATAGTCGTCATTAATAATGAGAACTAGGAATTCCGTACTAATTTTATGTAGAGATATCATAATTTAAAAATTATAAAATTTTGAATAATCGAGAGATAGATTTTTTAGAGATTTTATCTTATTTTTATCTTAAAGAGATTTTATTTATTTTCATCTTATTTAAGAGATTTTATCTTATTTCTATATTGAGAGAAAATTTTGTTTCCATCTTAGATAGATTTTATCTTGTTTTCATCTTATTTGAGAGATTTTATCTTGTTTCCATATTGAGAAAAATGATTTCTACTTTTGTTAGGATGTGATTTCATTTCCATCTCATTTAAGGATCTATTTAAAGACTCTAATTATATTGAAGGGGCAGCTTGGAATGAGAAATTGAAAATCCTAAAGTGGGCTATTTTTTTCTCTTGATTTTTTTATTTTTCTTTCATTTTATCTTTATTTCCTATTTGCTATCTTAAGTTTCTTGATGCCGCTTCAAATTGGCATTAGAGCTATGTTAAATCACTTTTGTGCACTGTGCAAATTGCTTTAAGATAATTAATCTCATCTCGTATAAGATACAATTTCTTCATTGAATCTTGTGACTTTTTCAAATTGTGGATAGCTTCTATGATTGCTTAGGTCATTTCTTTTACTTCATACTTCCTTAAACCAAAAAGAAAGAAAAGAAAAGAAAAATCTAAATCATTTTGTTGGTCTCATTTTGTTCTTATTTATCTTCAACAGATCGATTATATCACATCATGTCTTTGATATTGCATGAGTTAAAAACATAGACACTGCATTTGACTTTATATTCTTTATTATGAGCATTATGGTGGAATTTCTCTATGATTATAACATCACTTTTGTCCTTTCCCTTCCTTGCTACCATGACTACTAACAATTTGAAAGATGTTCATTCTACTATGGAAAAAGAGCTTGAATCAGTTAAAAATACCCAAACTGCATTCTAAGAAACTTTAAACCAAACATACCGGCCAATAAGCCAACTTCAAACTGAGCTTAATGAGCTTCATACTAATCAAGTTGATCACTGCATGGACATAACTAATCTCATCGATCAGTAGGTCGAATGCTAACTATCCCTAAGAAAGTCAAGGCTAGGTAAACAACCTTTAAAGGATAACCATACTTGTAGTCAGCCAATTCATCAGCCTTCTCCCTAGAATCTTAAGCCAACTGCTGGTCTGAGTCATATCTTGTAGACTAGTCAATCCTTTTAGACACCTTCAATCTATATGTCAGTCCCTCCAATTATCCACCATTCCATCAATAATTTTTGGAGTCCTCATAATCATAGGATTCCTCCAGGTTATATAGTAGAAGCTAGGGATGATGAGTATGATGAACATGACTATGAGGGAGAAGTGGAACCACCTATCTTTCTATCTAGACATCATCAGCAACCTATTAAGCATGCTCGAGGTCCTAGGCATTTTAGACCTCGAGGTCAATAATTTAGATCGTATCCATCTAGATGTGAGGTGTCTCCTAAAGAGATTAAGATTAATGTCGCTTCCTATGATGGTAAGTTAGATTCAAATATATTCCATGATTGGTTACATGATCTAGAGACTTATTTTGAGTGGTACCACATGTCAGATGCATCTTGTATCCGCTTTTCTAAAATAAAGCTTGTGGGTTCTACCAAGCGGTATCAATAGACAATCCAAAAGAATCTAGAGCGATTAGAACATCAACCTATAGTCCTTTGGAAGGAGATAAAGTCTAAGCTTTATAAAAAAAATATTCCCACTTATCATAGAAGTCAATTATTAAATCAATGGTATACTTTTAGGCAAGGAACCACTAGTGTCACTGATTACATAGCTCATTTTAAGGATTTATAATTGAATTTTGATATTTCTAAAGAGTCATGAAAGCTGATATCTAAGTTTGTTAGTGATCTACCCTGCCATAAAGTCTTAGAGATTGAAAAGTTTTATGAGAATTTCTCCCAAAGAAGAGGAGTTTCCTTCTCCAATGAGTTTGGACAATCTAGGTCTGTCATTTGCATTAATGATGTTTCATAGCTATTACCTTCTTGTACAGGTCATGATCCTACTCCAAGTATGATGACTAATCAGCAACCCATGGTCACTAGGACCCAATACTCTACTCTAATGGCATCTCATTCAGTTAGTCTTCGAATATAGAGTGCCATTATTATCATAATAAGGGCCATCTAGCTGCTCAATGTCCAAATCGTACATTGGCCATGGGAATTGAAGATAAGAAAACTTTACTTGATGGCCCCATAGAAGACTTTAACCCTCTAGAGCCAACTACTTTAGAGGAAGAGTATGAGGAGAATTATGAGGATGTAGGAGAGTGTGATATATCATAAGATGTATTATTACTACTCCTGCAGACTTTGAGATATATAAATACACCAACATCTTTAATACTTATGCCCAATGTAGGGATAAGATCTATAAGCTTGTCATCGATAGGGATAGCTCCATAAATTTTGTGTCTAATTCTACTATTAGTAGATTGAAACTAAAGTTTTAGCCTCATCCTCATTCTTATAGAATTGCCTAGGTAGATAAAACCTCACTTTCTGTTAGTGAGTGTTGTCTAATGCCAATTCAGATGAAAGGTTTCTCTACTCAGATTATGTGTGATGTGCTATCTATGGAGGTTGCTAGTATCTTGTTAGGTCAACCTTGGATTTATGATGTAGATGTTCATAACTTTAGCAGGAAGAATATCTATGTTTTAATGTATAACGATAAAAAAATTAGGTTAAACCTTGCTAAGCCAAGTGAGTCCAAAACTGCAAAAAGGATAGGAGTTCTTTTCAAACCCTTATCACATTTTGACTCATAGAAAATTTAAAAAAGAGAGTTGGGAGTCTCGAGTAATGTTACCTATCATCCCTAGAGGTAAGATTTACTTGACCTCAAACTCTCAACCCATCTCCTGAGATTGAGTAGTTAATGAAAAAGTTTAAGGATATGACCTCAGAGGACATACCAAATGGCCTATCTCCCATGTATGACAACCAACATGTTATTGACTTAGTTTCAGAGTCTTAGATACCTAATCTTTCATACTATAGGTTGAACCTTAAGGAGCGTGAGAAGGTGAAAAAGCAAGTAGATGGCTTATTGCAGAAAGATCACATTCAATCCAATCTCAATTCTTGTACTATACCAATCCTTTTGATTCCTAAAAAAGATGATACATAAATAATGTGTGTAGATAGTAGAGCTATCAATAGGATTACTATCAAATATATTTTTCATTCCTAGGCTTGAGGAGATGCTTGACCAATTAGCTAGCTCTATAGTCTATTCTTGTAAACTCATGTGTGATGCTCTCAAGTCTTTGGAATGTCAAGAGAGGAGCTAGGGCATTAGCTCCATCGATCTAGGGCTAGTTTAAATCCTAGGATGGAGATATTCAGCCTTCACATACTTGAGGTCTAGGTTTAGGGGTACTTAAGGGGCTAAGTCACTATTGGGCTAGGTTTAGGTCTAAAGAATTAAGAGCATGAGAGTCATGGGTGTACATGTGCTTGGATGAATGGTTTCATAAGTGGGTTTAGCCATGGAAGTTTTTGAGCTAGGGTTATTAAGCTTCCTAATTGAATTAGGAATGGACTTCTAGTTTGACTAGGAATCATGAGAGTCTTATATAAATATCCTACCATGTATTGATTTGATGCAATCAGATCTAAGAGCTTTTCACCCCAACAACTCTCCTCTCTCCTCTCTTTCTCATGCCACAAACCAACCAAGAGGTGCCACCCTAAACTCCTTATCCAACAAGGAGCTGGAAGCCCTAGCACCTCACCCTATCTTGCCACCCCCTCTTCATAGCCACCCAAGAGCTCCATGCCCCAAATTTTTTTGTGACTTCTTGCTGCTGTTCTCTGAATCTCCATGCCCAGAAGAAGTGCTCCAATAATTGGTATTAAAGCTAGAAAAAGCGTGAAAGGAAAGGAGAAGTGATTTGTCAAGAAAAAATTCTGCACGCCCTCTTTCAAGGTATTCTCTTGAATCAATTTTAGGTTGAAGGTTGATTTTGAGAAGTTTGATGGAAAGAGAAGCTTCTCTATATAGAAGGTTAGAATAGAGGATCTTTTGGTCTAGCATGAATTGGATTTGGCCTTGGAAGATTGGTCAGAAGGTTTGATAGATATGCAGTGAAAGTCTTTACAGAAGAGGGCATGTTTGACTATTAGAGGTTGTTTGACAAACTCGACATTATATTCAATGTTAGAGGAGAAAACTCTTAAGGGTTTGTGGTCGAGTTGCACACCATGTATACGGAAAAAAATATGTGCAATAACTTGATGCTGAAAAATAGTTGTATAGCCTTCAGACACAGGAAGGCGGAGACATCATGATGCACATCTAGAAGTTTGACTAGTTAAGCAACGATTTGTTGAACGTTGGGATAAAGATGGATGAAGAGGATAAAAGTTTGCTCTTGCTATGCTCGTTGCTTTTTTCCTACAATCCATTAGTAATGATGCTACTGTATGAGAAGGAGACATTGTTCAATGAAAACATTGTCTCGGTACTTAGATTCAATGAGCAGTAGAAAAAGTTAACCAAGGAAGCAGCTTCCCAAGAGGGCTTGGCCATGGGGGAGAGATCTGAAAGAGGAAAGGATAAAAGCAAGTAGAGAGGATGGTCTAAGTCGGAAGGACAAGAAGGAAGCAAGATACTTTAAGTGCAATGAAATAGGATACTTCAAGCGAGACTATCCTCTTTAGAAGAAGAAGCAAGGAGAAAACCATGGATTTGATTTGCTAAGTGTTATGGCTAATCTCAAGGTGGAGGATAATCTCTTAATGATTTCGGATGGTCATAGGAACAACACATAAATATAGATCCTGGATTCAGCTTGTTCTCATTACAATACATTAAATCGGTCTTGGTTCGATAAATACACCAAAATCAATAAGAGAAGTGTGACACTTGGAGATGATCATCTTTACAAGATGGCTGATAGTGGGACCATCAAAGTGAGAATATTCGATAGGATGGTGTGGACCCTTATCAATATAAAGTACATCCCAGAGTTGAAGAAGAATCTAATATCATTAGGCTACTTGGAGCGGCACGGCTATAGCTTCAGTAGCCATTCTAGGAGTGGAGTTCTAAATATTTCTAAGAAAGCCATGGTTGTGGTAAGAGGAAGAAGATTGGAGAATATAACTTATATAGGATGGAGGGATCTATGGTGATCGGAGGATCCAAGATAACAACTATAGCATAGGATCAATAGGATGCATATCAGTTATGGCATTTCCATCTAGGCCACTTGAGAGACCAAGGTATGATGGTGTTGAGCAAAAGTGGGATGATTTCAAATCTAGATGGTGGTGTTCTAGAGATTTGTTAGCCATGCTAGGTAGGCAAACAACATAGGATGAAGTTTTCATCAATACAGTCCATAGTGCAGGTCTCTTAGAGCTTATGCACACTGATGTATGGTGACCGCCCCAACTTTGGCTAGGAATGGGGTGAGATACTTTCTAACCCTAATAGATAACTTCTCAAGGAAGGTATAGATCTATATCTTGAGGAAAAAGTCAGAGATCTTCTCTAAGTTTAAAGTCTAGAAAGCTAAAGTAGAGAAGAAACATGGTTACAGTGTAAAGTGCCTGCGGTCAAACAATGATGGAGAGTTCACTAAGAGTGCCATATTTTTGTGAGAAATGCGGCATCAAAAGGCATTTCTCAGTAAGAAAAACTTCTTAGTAAAATAGGATGGCCGAGAGGATGAACCGAACTCTCATAGAGAAGGCTAGGTGCATAAGACTGCAAGCAGGGCTTTCTAAGGCTTTCTGGGTGGATGCAGTCAATGCAACTTGTTATTTGGTGAATCGATCACCTCACATCAAGTTAGATAGTGGAATTCCAAAGGAGCTATGGTCTAGAAAGAAGGTGGAGTTAAGCCATCTCGGGGTTTTTGGATGCATGGCTTATGTGATCGTTGATGCTGGTGAGCGAAGTAAGTTGGATGCCAGGCCAAGAAAGATGGTATTCATAGGATATTCGAGAGAAGTTAAGGGGTACCGACTGTGGAATCTCTTGAAGAAGAAGGCCATTATCAGTAGGGATATGGTCTTTAATGAAAAATCAGTCCTAAAGATGCAAGGGCCAATGGAGGAGCAGCAGGAGGTCCAGTCGGATAACAATGGACAACTAATTTCTTATACCATTTTGCCTTTTACAAGTGGACCAGATGGACATAACATTGAGGTAAAGCACCAACCAGAGATGCCTCTATCTGTGGAGGAGCGATGACACAAGTTTGAGGCTGAGAGGCATAGAGAGAGGGCAAAATCCCAACACCAACATTGGGATTGCGCTGCACAAGCCTAAGGGGAATGTAAAGCAACTGGAGTGGTATGGCTTTGGAGATGCTTTGTCATATGCATTCGTGGTAGCATATTGAGACCCTCAAACCTATGAGAAGGCCATGAAGAGCCAAGATAGAGATAGGTAAGTCCAAGCTATGTCAAAAGAGATGTAGTCCCTCCAAAAAAATCAGACTTAGTGGTTGGTTCAGCTACCAAGTGGAAAGAAACCCGTTGGCTGTAAATGGATTTACCAATGCAAGGAAGGGCCTTCGAAGTAGGGAGGTATCAGATTCAAGGCTAGGTTGGTGGCCATATAGGAGTGGATGTGGTGCTCCCAAGCCTTGGAAAAAAGATAAAGAGAATCTAAGGAAAAAAGGGAGCAAGCATACAAAAAAGTTGACTCATTCTAAGATTAGTCAACTCGGACCCAGAGGAGTCGACTCGAGTACCAAGTGAGTTGATTCAGTTATTTTAGAGTGTCATAGATAGAGAGCTGGTTTTTAGAAATCTATAGCATGGCCCGCGGTCGAGTCGACTTGGTCCTAGGCAAGTCGACTCGGATCCTAGGGAGTCGACTCGAGTCTCAATCGAGTTGACTCAATTTTGATAGACAAAATAGGCCTGATTTCTGTATGGGATTTCTGTTTGGATTTTGGATAGAACTTTATCCTAGGAATCTTAAGACTTTGTTTGGGAGATTTTAAGATGGCTAACTCAGGATTTGGACTAGAATTAAGTCCATAGGATGAGAGCATGCAAGACATGGGTGTACATAGGCTTGGATGAGTGCTTTCATATATGGTTTAGTCTAAAAAAATTTTTAACTAGGATTTATTAGGGTTCATGTGGGAATCCTAGTATATATAAACCATTGTATTATACAGTTTTGGAAGAGTGGAATCAATACAATAGAGCTTTTCTCCCTCAATCTCTCTTCTCTCTTTCTCTAGGGTTATCGCCTCAGGTTCCTTGAAGAAACCCTAGAGTAGGTGGCATCTCCCTCAAGCCCTAGATGCCCTAGGGCTAGGAGGAGGGAGGCACTCCATCAGATCATCCATGGTTGATGTTTGCTGCTAATTAATAAAAATATGAATTTTTCAAAAATTATATATAAATTGATTATTAATTCTTAAAAATTAATATCAATTAATTGATAAATTAATACTTCTATTGGTGAATTTATGATGTTTATCATGTAATCAAACTACAACACCCCCAAGATGAATTATTGATGCACCTTAGGTCAAAGAATCAGATACACTACTACAATATCGAGCCAATCATCGATGAGAAGGTAGACTTTCTTATGAATGCTCGAGGTGGTCACACTCAGTGTCCTCATTCTCTAATGAGTATCTGTATTCTCACTCCGATGTCTTCACATCATAGACTTAAAACTCATCTACTCAAAGAAAGTGATCGTACACCAACCTTCTAGATCAATCACCATCCTCGTGATGATCTTATGGTCGGAAGCAGTTTATGAGTTAATTATGAAAATTCATGTCTTAAATTTTCAACTCTTTGAAAATATGAATTATCATTACCATTAACTCAAAGGATGTATCACATACATTTTAAATACATACTGTGATAGAAAATAATTTTTTTATTAATTTATAGTCAAAATTATAAAATTATCCTTAGAAGTATATTACAAGTGTTAGCCAATCTGACTTCTAGGACACACATCTAACACGATATCCCAGCATCAATGCCAGTATTGCACAGATCCAAATGGAGTGAAGTGTACAGGTAGAGAGGTGTGGCTCTGAGAAGACGATGTCAGGTAAAGCTTTAGGTACAGCGAGTGCCGGCATAGGAACGCTGTAATTTCTCTAGCGAAGTCTAGGGCAAGTAGTGCAGCTGCCGAGCAGAAAGGAGCCTACAACAAAATCTAAGATGGTGCCAAGAAAGCAAAAGTCTTTAGCTATGGAGGTGGTCATCCCAAAGAGCTCCAGAAGAGCTCAGAAGCTGAAGAAGGTTGGCAATGGCAAGGATATTCATACAAGGGGCTGTTAGGGCATGCATCGACAGCGGAATCATGCAAGAGGGTGTTTTCAGGTTTGCCAAAGCTTGGAAATATCAAGGTATAGATTGTACGAGTGGATGTGGTGCTCCAAGCCTTGGAAAAAAGATGAGGAGAATCTAAGAAAAAAAGGAGCAAGCATATAGAGAAGTTGACTCAGTTCTGAGATGACTTGACTCAAATTCAAGGGAGTCGACTCGAGTATCAGGCAAGTCAACTCAGTTGTCTCAGGGTACTATAGACAAAGAGCTGGCTTTCAAAAATCTATGGCATGGCATGTAGTCGAGTCAACTCGATCCTAGATGAGTTAACTCGGATCTAGGTGGTCGACTTGAGTCTCAGTCAAGTTGACTCGATTTTGACAAACAAAATAGGCATGGTTTCTGCATAGGATTTCTATTTAGGTTTCGAATAGGGCTTGATCCTAGGAGTTTTAAGATCTAATTTGAGAGGTCTTAAGGTAGCTAACTTAGGGTTTGGACTGGGATTAAGTCTATGAGATAAGAGCATGCAAGACATGGGTATAGATAGGTTTGGATGAGTGCTTTTATGTATAGGTTAGTCTAAGAAACTTTTTTAGCTAAGATTTATTAGGATTCATATGGAAACCCTAGGGTATATAAACTATTATATTGTAATAGTTTTGGAAGAGTGAAATCAATACAATAGAGCTTTTCTCCCTCAATCTCTCCTCTCTCTTTCTCTAGGATTGCCACCCTAGGTTTCTTGAAGAAACCCTAGAGTAGAGGACGTCTCCCTCAAGCCCTAGATGCCTTAGGGCTAGAAAGAGGGAGGCGTCCCATCAGATCATCCATGGATTGATGTTTGCTACCCTTATAGAGTTCGGATTGCCATGGACTCAAGCAAAGAGGTATCCATTACTGCTTTTCTTAGGTCCATATGGATATAGACTATCCACAACATAGTATCAGAGTGGTACCATAGTCTAACAATTGATATCAGAGTAGCTATTAGTTCTAACAGGCCAAGGGGTTCTCCTAGAAGGAAGGCATTGATTATCGTGAGATATTCTCTCCAATCATCAGGCATATGTCAATCAGAATACTGTTGAGCATTGTTGCGGCTCAAGACCTGAAATTGGAGCAGATAGATGTCAAGATGATCTTTCTCCATAAAAATTTGGAGGCAATGATCTACATGGAGCAGCCCAGGGGGTTCAATGAGTCAGGATTAGAAGAAAAGGTTTGCTCACTGCAGAGGTCACTTTACAGGTTGAAGCAGTCGCTGAGGTAGTGGTGGAAGTACTTCGGCACTTATGTAAGGACTATCGACCTTACCAGATGTGGATATGACCCTTGTGTATATGTTAAAATACTTGAGGATGAGTCTAGGCTATACTTGTTTTTGTATGTGAATGACATGTTGATAGCATACAGGAGTAGAAGTGTAGTGTAGGATTTGAAGGCAGCTTTATCTCGAGAGTTCTAGATGAAGGATTTAGGTCCTATTATAGAGATCCTAGGCATGAAAATCCTTAGGGATAGAGCCAAGAGGGTGTTGTATTTATCTTGAGAGGCTACATTCAAAAGATATTGGAAAGATTCGGCATAAAGGATGCAAAGTCGGCAGCACTGCCTTTAGTCGATCATATCAGACTTTCGAAGTTCATGTCACCCCAGACCGAGATGGAGGCTCAAGAGATAGAAAAGATACCATATGCTTTAGGTGTGGGAAGCCTCATGTATGTGATGATATATTGTAGGCCAGATCTTGCTCATACTATGAGCCAAGTCAATAGGTTCATGGCAAAGCCGAGCAAGGAGCATTAGAGATTATTGAAGGATATTTTCAGGTACTTAGCACACCCAGTTCATATAATAAACTAACATATGTGAAGTTTATGGCAAAAAAAAATAAAATACTTTGCCTTGGCTCTTAATTTATAAATAATTTCTCAAAATTTTATAGTTAAATTGAGTAAAACTTTTAAAAAATAACAATGCTACAAGGATATTTGGAATTCCAATCCTACTCTACTAACTTTATAGTTTATATGTTGAATTTAATATTGAATTCGGATCGGATCGAGTCAGGTTGGGTCCAAATTTAGTAAACCCAGATCGGACCCAAAATATTGAACGGGTCCAAATTTTGAACCCGACTCGACTCTATGAATCCTTTAAAATATGTTGGAGTGGATCTAAATGGATTGGATCGGATCATGGGTCAACTCGACCCATTTTTAGCCTTAATTGTGACAATCAGAGTGCACTATTTTTGGTCTAGAACTTGGTCTATCGTAAGGACCAAACACATTGATATTAGATACCATCGAATCAGAGACCTAGTGGAAGAAGATGAGGTGGAGCTTGTCAAAATTCACACCAAAGAGAATTAGGCTGATGCACTGACTAAGATTCTTCCAATGGATAGCTTGCATAGGTGTGTGGTGTGGATGCAATTGATAGACCAAGCTGAGTTTGCAAAGACCTTGGGGCACCAAGATAGAGATTGTAGACTCATGTGTGGTGCTCCCAAGTCTTTGAGATGCCAGGAGAGGAGCTAGGGCATTAGCTCTATGGGTCTAGAGCTAGTTTGAGTCCTAGGATAGAGGTATTAAGTCTTCACATACTTGAGGTCTAGGTTTAGAGGGGCTTGAGGGGCTAAGTCACTATTGGGCTAGTTTTAGATCCAAAAGATTGAGAGCATGAGAGTCATGGGTGTACATGGGCTTGGATGAGTGCTTTCATAAATGGGCTTAGTTATGGAAGGTTTTGAGCTAGGATTATTAGGCTTCCTAATTGAATTAGAAAAGAATTCCTAGTTTGACTAGGAATCATGAGAGCCTTGTATAAATATCCCATTATATATTGATTTAATGCAATCAAATCTAAGAGCTTTTCTCCTCCATAACTCTCCTGTTTGTTGTCTCTTTCTCACACCACAAACCAGCCAAGTGGTGCTGCCCCAAACTCCTTATCCAATAGGGAGTTGGAAACCCTAGCGCCTCACTTGACCTATCTTGCCACCCCCTCTTTATAGCTACCCAAGTGCTTCACACCCTAGGTTTTGTGACTTATTACTACTATTCTCCAAGTCTCTAACCCAAAAAAAATGCTCTAATAATTTTAAAATTGCACACTTTATTTCTTGTCATAAAACTTCTAATGCCTCTTTTATTGCTAGAATATTCATTAGGGAGGTTGTTTGACTTCATGGTTGATCTTTTTTCGTAATGTCTGGCAGTAAAGTTAAATTTATGAGTTATTTCTAAAAAATTTTTAAAAATTATTTGAAACTAATTAAAAATTTTTCTCATCCTTTCATCCTTAGATAGATCATAAAACAGAGACCGTTAACCATAGCCTTAGTAATTTACTTAGATGTCTAGTTAGCAATAGACCTGGTACATGGGATTTATCACTGCTATGGTTGAATTTGTTTATAACAATTTGATGAATTGGTCTACTAGCAAGAGCCCTTTTGAAATTGTTCATGGCCTTAATCCTAATCAATCTATTGATCTTATTTTCTTATCTATGGATAACCGCATTTATGAGTCCGTCACCTCTTTTACTCTACATATTCGTAACATTCGTGCCGATATTCGATGAAAGGTTACCATGATCACTGAGAAATATAAATTTACTACTGATGCTCACCATAGGAATTAGAGTTTAATGAGGGTGACTTTGTGATGGCTCATATTCATCCAAAATATTATCCTAAATATTCGTTCAAGAAATTTCATGCTCGAGCTACTAGTCCTTTTCACATCCTTCATAAATTTAGACCTAATGCTTATTATTTAGAGTTATCTTCTGATTTAAAATTTAATCCAGTTTTCAATGTTATAGACTTATTTTCTAATCGGAGCACATTTGAACCTCTTACTGTGCATGCAAATATTTCTACTAGTTTCACTACTTCATCCTCAATGCCACTTCCACTTCTGCCTCCACTTTTGTTGTCGTCATTAGGCTACATTAAGTGCATCATAATTAACAAGATTATTTTTTCTGCTCATGATGGATTTCAAAGATTTTTGTTTAAGTAGTAGGATTAGCTAGATTCAATGCTATTTGGATTTATAAGGATGAGTTATATCACATTTATCCAGATCTCCTAGAGGCTTACTGTAATTTCTTGTCAGATGTGAGTTCTTTCCAACTAAGAGGAAACGATGAGAATCAAAAATTCTATACTTATTTTAGGTGGAGACATCATAATTTAAAATTATAAAATTTTAAATAATTGAAAGATTTTTTAGAGATTTTATTTTATTTTTATTTTAGAGAGATTTTATCTTATTTTCATCTTATTTGAGAGATTTTATTTTATTTTCATATTGAGAAAAATTCTCATTTTCATCTTAGAAAAATTTTACCTTGTTTTCATCTTATTTGAGAGATTTTATCTTATTTTCATATTATGAGATATGATTTCTACTTTTATTATGATGTAATTTCATTTTTATCTTATCTGACAGTCTATTTAAAGATTCCTATTATATTGAAGGGTCAGCTTGGAATGATAAATTGAAAATTCTAAAGTGGGTTATTTTTCTTTCTCTTAATTTTTTTTATTTTTTTATTTTATCTTCTTTTTCTGTTTGTTATCTTGAGTTTCTTGGTGTCGCATCACTTAAAAACATCATTTAGAAATCATATTTTTCCACCATTGAGAGTGCTATTATTTTCAACTACTAATTATGGCTGCCACTAAAAAGCTAATATTTAAGGGCCAATTGTTCGTGGATGCCACAAAATCTCCTTTAGTGGCTATCTTCTTATAGTTGCCACAAAATATTTGACCTTTTATGAGGGCCTATTGCAGCCGCTACTGAAAAGGATCATTTAGTGGGCACCATTCATTGGCCTCCACTAATAGTCTATTATTCAGTGTCCACCATTTTAGAGTTGTCACTAAAAGCATCATCTTTTGTGGGGGTCCCTAATGGCCTCCACTAAAGAGAATTATATATGGCAACTATGTAGCGGCTGCTTCTAAATATTAAAGCTTTTATGAAGGTTGAAAGTGCCCTTGTGGCCGTGACTAAAAGTGGTCACTAAAGCTCATTTTTGTTGTAGTACACGGTTGTATGTCCTAAATCTCTAAGGTGGAGAATGAGATTAGGGATCATGAGGAGGTGTCCTTGATCAATTACTATGGGGAGGAGTTCATGATCGGCATGACTTCTTCCCACCTTAGCGACCATCATGCTTTGACTTGCCTTTCTTGCCAATGCCTTCTTCTTTCTTTATTGAAACCTAATATCGCTCTAATACCAATTATTGTAACATCCAATAGCTTTGATACTAACTATTAAGAACTATGGTACCAATCTGATACCATATTGTGGAAACCTAGGATCTTTATTATAGATCTGAGGAGACCTTTAACATTCTTTAAGGATAGCGAACCAAAGATCCACCATCAAAATCTATGATAGGGCGCCTCCCTCCTAGGGCTTGAGGGAGGCGCCCCCTCTCTAGGTCTTTTTCAAGAACCTTGGGACAGCAACACTAGAGAGAAGAGAAAAGAGAGATTAAGGAAGAAAAGTTTTGTATTCCAATCCTTTTCATTAAGAAATTCTAATATAACTTATGTATTTATACATAGCTATTAGATCAGACCAAAAATTTTTTTGGCTAACTCAATACATGAAAGCACTCACCAAGCCCATGTACACTCATGTCTTCCATGCTCTCATCTTCTGGATCTAAATCCGACTCATACATGAGTTATTCTCCTTAAGATCTTATAAACTAGATCTTAAGATCTCTTGGATTAAATCCAATCCAAGATTAAACAAAAAATCTTGTCTAGTTCTATTCGCCACCGTCGAGCTGACTCTGTCAAAAGTTGAGCTGGCTCGACTGCGTCTCGTCCGAATACTACCTTCTATCTGCTTGAGAGAGCCTGCTCGAATTAATCCCAAGCTGGCTTAGTCTCAGCCTGAGTTGGTTCGACTGCATATTCGAGTCAGCCCGTCTATATGCCAGTCTCTTATTTTGGCTAATATTTCTTGTGGCTCTAGTCTCTTATTCCATCTTGTGTCTCAGATCTTCAGAGCACCTACCAAGCTCCTCAAGGTCCTCATACCTAAATCTCAAGTCCGTAGAGGGCTACACACCACCTCCACTCTAAGATAACTTCTGTCCTAGACCTAGAACTCACATCCATCCTAGTATTCCAGAGCTAATACCCTGAATTCTTCTGTAGCCTTCCAAGGCTTGGGAGCACTACAAATTCTAATATTCTTTTTTCCAAGCTTGCTATCAGATGACTCTCCATGTATGGCCATCTCCTTCTCAATTTCACATGGTTCTCTACTCAAGCCAGCATTTTAGCAAAATCCATAGGATACCTTTTTTCTAGAGAGAAGAGAAAGAGTCTTTATGGATTTTGCCCTTAAGCACAGACATCACGATCGATTGGTTTAAGTCGCAAACTTTCAAAGTGGCAACATTAAAACAACTCACATAATTCCTAAGAGATTCTCCTTCTTTTTGTTTGATATTGACAAGTAAATTAAAGCGACAACGTCATCTTTGTCTGCAAACAAAATGTGCTCCAAACACTCATCTTAGCTATTCGAAGAAGTGGATCGAGTTCGGTTGGAGGCTCGAGTACTAGTATTCGGCCACTTTTTAGAGAGTGGACTAGAATGCTTGGTAGAGGATGCCGTCAGTAGTGCCATGGAGGAACATGAGGGTCTTGAAGCTCTTCAAACAATCAATGGGGTCGGTAGTACCATTTTAAGGATTTAACTCAGGTATTTTGAATTGAGGTTAGATCAGGTTATCCATGATTTTTCTAGTGAATAGTGGTTCAGTGTTGAAGTTGGGCTTGCCATTCTGGGGCTAAGTTTAGCCTTGAAGTGCTTCAATTCATTGATGCATCTCTTGAAGCCTCTGATCCACCTCAGCATCTCAAATAGTGTGATGAACCGAGTGCCAAGCTAAGGAATGTTCCAAGATTGCATCCTTAGTTGATTACAATATTGGGGAACATCTGCATCAATCGTGCTTAGGGCTCCTTGGTCGACTGTGCTGATTAGGGTTCTCCTCTGAGCTGTAAGGAGGAGACAAGTGTTCTGGAGGCTAAATTGAGACTTATCGTGAAGCATCGAATGGTGGCTGAGTTGCAACCACTTGCTACATTCTTTGAATTACAGCTATCAAAGCTTATACTTATTAGATGAGCAAATTAAATTGCTTATGAGTCATCGTTGATGCATCAAAGACTTGATGCCCTAGGATTCTCATGTGAAAGAGTTTATGTTATAAAAGGAGGTTTGAAACTCATGCATTATATCTCATGCTAAGAAGGGCTCATGGCAAAGAAAAAAGAAAAAGAGGAGTCTCTCGCACTAAGGGGCCGTGGTGTGCAATCTCATGGAAAGGAGAAAAGCTAAAATCCATCAGCCATAAAGAATAAGAGAAGAAATCTATCATCCAAGAGGGATATCTGCAAGGGAGCTTGCACCTTGGTGAGATTAGGAATCATAGATCAGATCAAAACCTTATGTGGATATCTATAGAGATCAGATGCTTATGCGGCTTCAAAAGAACCATGAAGACATCCATGATCATTAGATTATGATGAAGAACTACCTACGCAAAGGTGATGATATGATCTCACCTTTTTTTTATCAATCTTAGTCTTAAAACTATGAGGGATCCAGATTTTTCATTATGTTTTCGAGATGAGATCTTGTGTGCTCAATAAAAAAAAAATTATTTTTCATAGTGCATTAGTCTCAATTATTCTAACACCAATGGATCCTTAAAGTCTTTGTTAGGCCTCTGACTACTTTTAATGAGTTCCTTAAAGGCTTTTTGGAAGAATCTTAAAGTCATCCTTCATCGGTTGTTCGGTCAAGTTCTCTTCTTCTACAATCTTGGATTAGGTAGATGCACCATTAGTTTTTTTTCATGCCCTTCTTCCTTTTCTTTGTCTTCCATATCTATCTTCGATACCCTCGCTGAAGATGGCTGAGACCATAGTCTCTATTAAGAGCTGCTCTTTCGATTTGCCTCAAGATCTCGAGGCCTAGCCCCCCAGGTCCCTTCCATCTTCTTCCAATTACTCAGGTGTGGAATTCGATGCTCCCATTGGATCAAAATGGATTGCATATGTCCTCACCTCTGAGGACTTGGAGGTGATTTGCCTCCAATACCAAATCTCAATGGAGTCGATTGGAACTCCATGGTTCAAAGGGATGGATAGCCGACCCACCCTTACATTGGCTTGGTCTCTATGAAGAGACCTTGAAGGCTACAATGAGGCTTCCTTTCTATCCCTTAATCATCCAAATTCTCAAGTACTATTATATTATTCCGACCCTCCTAGTTCTGAATTTCTAGTGATTTATAATTGGTTTCCTTTCTTTCTATTTTCTCTGCAATGTTTGGACCACCATTTCTTTTTTTCGAGCTTTCTTCACTTTGAAGAAGTATCCCTAAAAGAGGGATTGGTAGTATGTGTCTCCTCAAAAAGATCACATCCTTATATAAGGTGCTCCTTCCTCCATTCACGAGTGAAAGGAGTGGTTTTTCTTTGTTTTCACCAAGCAATTGTGGGACTTTGATACCTTGTAGGGTCGATCTTGAAAAGCCATGAATCAAGCACCTGGATTATCTAATGTTGACAGCCAATTGTTGAAGATCCTAATTGGGCATGATATTCCTCCTCTACAAGAGTTTCTATTAAAGCAAACATTGGTCAACATAGGCTTGAGTCATGCGGATCCCCATGGTACAATAATTTTCTATCATTGCAGTTGCTAGCACTTGTTTAGTAGCAATCCCTTAACATTTTCACCTTATTTTTATTGCTATATAGGTGAATACTGAGCTCCTTCATCAAGCACATTAGAGGAAGTGAAAGGCCATGGCAGTCAGGGAGCCATCATTGATGATAGCTTGGGCCTAACCTACTATAGATCGGTCGGATCTAAGTTCAACGAGAGGGCCAAGTTGTAAGGCCAAGGCCCCAAGACAAGGTCATCCCTATGTCCGGGGCAAGATTGTCTCCCCCCTTTGATCACTTCCTCTTAGGTCAACTCTTGCTCCTCCTTCAATCGAAATTGAGACTTAGCTCATTGCTACTAATGTCAGCTCCACTTTCTGACGAGCTTTATGTCTCAAAATGGGATGTAAAGCAAAATGACAAGGGCCTTTATAGCTCGAAGGTCACTAAGGACTTGCTTAAGGGGTGATCCTCTTTGCTGACTAGAAGGTCTATAGGGGGTTAGCACTCCTACCCATGTGTGTGAGGTGTTTGACTCCATCCTCAAGGTAAACATCGACTACTTTCCCTTGGAGTTCAATTGGTATCTTCCTTTTTCTCTGACCATTGCATATCCTGTAGCTCATCCACCACACCAATTTCTTCAATGAGGCCATCAAGAAGCTTCAAACTTTGCTGGCCCATGTCGAGAAGAGGGTGCAAGACGAAGAGGGGAAGCTAGCTACCTTGGAGGCCAAGTATGAAGAGGTAGCCAAAGTGGTGGAGTAGTCGAAGTAGGTGGAAGATAAGCTACGAGTTTCCCTCGAGCATAAGAGCAGAGAGAAGAGCTCAGAGGATAAGATAGCTGAGTTGGAGCAATGTTGGGCCTTCAACAACATAGGTTGGAGGTCGAAGGTCCTTGGCCTTAAGGACAAGCTCCTAGAGGCTGAGGAGAAGGCTTCGAGGGTAGCCAACAATTACCTAGCATCAAAATATCGCCAACTTAACTTGGTCGAGTGTGGGTTTGGAGCCTATGGACAGACTTCGAGGACTACCATGCTAGGATTCAAGGGCTCTTTCTTGAGATGGGCCGACTGTCGGTGACACTACCACACCAGTCAATGGGCCGACCAAGGTCATAGTTTAGCCCATCAAGGAGACCATCATGCCCATCGAGGAGAATGAACAAAGTATCTTTTTTCTATCTCTTTATCAGTGATCTCTTACTTTTAAACATTGGACAAATAATATGGTCCCTTGGTTCGGTGTCATGTCCTACAACCCAAGCTTGACCTTACTATAAGTTCAGTCATGACCATATCCAAGTTTCCTTGAGATCCCCAATTTGGGCCTTGGTGGCCTTAGGTCCTCTTTTCATTGAGTGGCCAAAGTTTGGCTATGGTCCTACTCACTTTCGAATGAGCTTGGATATGGGGGACCCTTGATTTGGGCCTAGATGGTCTTGGGTCATTTTTTTTGTGGAGTAGTCGAAGTTTAGGTTTGCCTCTATTCGCTTCCAAGTGAGCTTGGATATGGGAGACCCTTTATTTGGGCTGATGTGGCCTTGGATCATAATTTTTGTTGATTGGCTAAAGTTTGGCTTTAGCTTTGATCACTTTTGAGTGAGCTCAAATATGAGAATTTGTTGACTTGAGCCGAGGTGGCCTTGGGTTATCTTTTTCATTGAGTAGCCAAAGTTTAGCTTTGTTCCAAGTGAGCTTGGATATGGGAAACCC
Source organism: Cocos nucifera (assembly GCA_006176705.1). Classification (NCBI taxonomy): domain Eukaryota; kingdom Viridiplantae; phylum Streptophyta; class Magnoliopsida; order Arecales; family Arecaceae; genus Cocos; species Cocos nucifera. The sequence goes on along the minus strand of QRFJ01000110.1, from coordinate 948,441 downwards.
TTGATTTAGATTGAGGTGGCCTTGGGTCCCCCTTCTCTTTTTGCTCCAGAATCTCACTAATATCAGGTTGTTATGCAGTTCAGTAACCTGCATGTTCTAAAGCCATGCATGACCTGAAGAATTCAAAAAAATAGAAAGAAAAAATGATTCATTTAATATAGTAGATTAAATACAAGAGGAGCCATTGATAGTAGGCTCATAAATTCTCTGAATTCTATGTCCTTGATACTGGGTGCCATGCAGATGGTAAAGTCAATAAGTTCCTAGGCGTACAACCCTACCTATTTGGTAGGGCCTTTCCTAGTTCGGTGACATCTTTTCATCACTATAAGAAAACTGGATATTAGCAATGGCTAATTGCCATCGCTAATAATTGGTTTACCATTACTAATACTATTAGTGATGACTTTTCATTACTAAAAAGCTGACGAAAATAATCTCTTTGCTAATTATCATTATTAGCAATGACAAAAATTTCATCGCTAATAATGATAATTATCAATGATATTAGCGATGAAAGATGCCACTGCTATTACTTTTTATTTTATTTTATTTTATTAATTAAAATTTTAAAAAATTATTAACAATGGCATATCCCATCTCTAATACTATCATTAATAATTTTTGAATTTTTTTAAAATTTAAAATTAATTTTTTTTAATTAAAATTTTAAAAAACTATTAGCGATGGTATTTTTCATTGCTAATGCTATTGCTAATAGTTTTTTATTTTTTTAAAAAAATTATAATTAAATTATTTAAAACTTATTTTATCATAATAATAAATAATTATATTTTTTAATTAGTCAGAGGCTCGGGAGGCAGGAGGTGGTCGAGGGCTCGAAAAGGCGAGAGGCGGCCAAGGATTTAAGAACAAGGCCTGAGGGAGGTGGGATACGGTCGGAGGCTCACGGTCGAGAGCTCGAGAAGGCGGGAGGTGTTCAAAGGCTTGGGGAGGTGGAAAGCGGTCGAGGGCTCCGGACGGTAGCTGGGTGCTTAGGGATGCTGGATCTGGTGGTGTGGTAGAGGAAAATAGGGATTGAAGGATATGAGGCACGAAAAAGAGGGGGGTGGCGAGAAGACTAGAGGTGGAAAAAAGAGTGGGTGGAGGAAAATATGGGAGGTTGGAGGAAAATGAGGGCGCATGGAGGAAAATGAGGGCGCGCGGGCGCGTGGGGAAAAATAAGGGCGTACATGAGAAAACGAGGGCATGGAAAGGAAAAAGAAAGTTTTTTCAATACAAAGATCAGGCTGGATCATGATTGACCCCGATCCGATCTGACTTCTTGATTGAATTCTAATGTTGGATCCGGACCCAACCCAATAGAAGATCGGATCAGATCGGGTTGGATCCATGATCAAAAATTTTTCTCCATTGGATCATTTGGGTTAGATCGGATCGGGGCGGATCAGATTGGATTAGGTCCATATATAATTCCACTCTATTTTCTATATGATTTACATGTTGGATTCAATACTAAATTTGAATATGATCGGATCGAATCGAATTGGGTTAGATCAGGTCCAAATTTAGTAAATCTAGACCATCTTTCAATTTTATGTCTTACAAGTTATCTTTGAAGGTAATTCCCATACTGGTGTGTCTTTTCTTTCGTCGTCCTTCGATACTTTTTCATCAAAAAAGAACTCATCTTGATTTTAAAAAAAAAAAAACTCAAGATCAAATTGACTATCAATTAAGCCATATTCAAACTTGAATCTAAATCCTAATCATTAAAATATATTATAATAAAATATTATATTTTAAAATATTAAATAATAATATATTATATAAAATATAATATTATTAAAATTATATATATTTGATTAGGTTTGTGAGATTTCAAATTAAATATTCTGCTATTCAAGTTCAATAATAGTTGAAACAGGTTAAGCCCGAGCAACATGTTTCGTACTTAGTTGATTTGCACCCTTAGGACTGATGATGGCTCATTTGTAGCAAAGTGAGTTTTGATAATGTCATCAAAGTAAATTATGGACTACTATTTTTTATTATTATTTTTAATAGGTAAACAAACACTCCATCATGCAAGTATACCATCTGATCAATGGACCTACTGAAATTATCATTATTTTTATTAGCAATGGCAAAACACCATCACTAATAATTTTATCATCACTAATAACAATGCTTCATTGCTAATAATCATAAAATTAAACTAAAAAAATTATTTTTTATTAGTAATAGCAAAATACTATCACTAATAAGTATGCTCTATTGCTAATTATTATAAAATTAAATTTAAAAAATAAAATTATTTTTTATTAGCGATGGCAAGGTGCCATCACTAATAAGTATGCTCCATCATTAATAATCATAAAACTAAATTAAAAAAATATTTTTTATAGCGATGGCTAGGTGCCATTACTAATAAGTGTGCTCTATCGCTAATAATTATAAAATTAAATTTAAAAAAAATATTTTTTATTAGCGATAGTAAGGTGCCGTCGCTAATAAGTATGCTCTATCACTAATAATCATAAAATCAAATTTATCATCGCTAATAAGTATGCTCCATCACTAACAATTATAAAATTAAATTTAAAAAATAAAATTATTTTTATTAGCAATGACAATATGTCATTACTAATAATTACACTCTATAGCTAATAATCATAAAATAAAATTTAAAAAATAAAATTATTTTTTATTAGCAATGTTAACTACCGTCGCTAATAAGTATGCTCCATCGCTAATAATCATAAAATTAAATTAAAAAAATAAAATTATTTTTTATTAGCAACAGCAAGGTGTCGTAGCTAAATGTCAAAAATTTCATCACTAATATATTTTTTTTTGCAATGACATAAATATTGGTCACCATTTGCTATCAATAAAAGTTGTTATTAGTGACAACAAAGTTGCCATTGCTAATACCTAGTTTTCTTGTAGTGCATGATCCTTAGGCTATGCACTTCTATTCTTATATGCACCAGATTGTTAGGTCGAAGTATCTTTCCCTTGACATGGAAATTGAAATAGCAAGCCACTCTTCACTGATACACCACCATCCATATCCAAGCTTGCTTCCTTATTTCTTCAAGCAGATCCAAGTTTGCTCATAACTGTTTAGAGTTTCTATATTCATCGAAGCCTTCTACCCAAGATGAGTGTAGGTCGTTCTCAATGGGTATAATAGCTTCCACCCCAAATGTGAGGTTGAATGGCGTCTTCTCGTTGGGATTCTTAATTTGGGTAGTTCGGCAGGCCCATAACATATTATGAAGCTCTTCCGCCTATAGACCTTTAGCTTGGTCCAGCTTAATTTTTAGCCCTTATAGGAGGGTTTGATTTGTTACCTCATCTTCTCTGTTAGTCTGCAGATGGAATTCAGAGATGAGGTGGTGGGTGATGCCAAATTCATTGCAGAACTCTCTGAACCAAAAATTGTCAAATTATCGTCCATTATCGGTGATGATGACTTAAGATAAATCTAAGTGGTAGATATTTAACTTGTAAATAAAATCACAAACTTTGGCTTCGGTTATCCAAGCCAATGGTTCTACCTCGATTCATTTTATAAAATAGTCAATGACAAAGATTAGAAACTTTTTCTTCTTGGATGCTTGAGAAAATAGGCTGAGGATGTCCATTCCCCATTGCACAATGGGTCAAGATGCACTGATCGGCATCAAAGGAGTTAAAGACCAATGCTGGATGTTAGCACTCCGCTAGTACTAATCGTATCTCTTAACGAGGTTGTCAACATCTTGCTATAAGGTTGACCAATAATACCTCCACAAAAGTACTTTATAAGCCAGTTATCTATCCCTTAGGTAGTTGCTGTATATGCCTTTTTGTACTTTTCAAAGCACATAATTAGCTTTGGTTAGATGTAGGCACCTAAGGAAGGGTAGAGTGAAGGATCTAGTGTATAGCTTATCATCGTAGAGAGTAATTAAGGGGCTTGGTGCATCAGCTTTCAGGCCTCATCCTAATTAGCTGGCAAGGGCCCATTACAAAAGTATTCTTTCATTGAGTACATCCAACTTGGTTCAAGATCCACTTACAGCATCGACATGGGCTCCTTGGTACCATGCTTGTCCAAGATCTCAAAGTATGAGGTCTTCTTTAAATCAAATATCCTTAAAGTGGTGAACCTCAAAAGTTAGTCCTGGCATTTTTTTTAATCTAGGGATCTACACAATATTGAAGCTCGAGAGATTCGTGGGTGGTATCCTTCATCCACTTTAGGTGATTTACGATGTTTGGCTCCCAAGCTTTGTAATCTCCTCATATCTAGCTAGTTATTAGTTGCGAATCACTACAGTCGCTTCACCTTGAGCTCCTTGACAATTTTAAGGCCAGTGATGAGGTCTTCATATTATGCCTTATTATTAGAGGTTTCTTGAACCACAGAGCATACTTGATGACCACACCTCCCAGGTTGGTTAGGACTAGTCCAGCATCACATCCTATTGAACTGGAGGATCTGTCAACATATAAAGTCCAATACTCCTCTGGCTTTTTTGTTGAGAACTGTGCAGGATTTAGGGCATGCTTTTCAAAAAATTTTTCAAATTTTATTTTAGCGAAAGTAGAAAAATTAATCTAAAATTAATTTAGGCATGCATTGATCTAATTAATAATCCTATACTAGGATCTAGATATGCTAATATGTAATTAAAAAATGAAATGCATTCGATCAACAAATCAGATTTGCTGATCGATCAGTGCACTGTACATGATATCTTTGCACGGATAGATGATCTCCACGATCTGAATCCATAGAAGAAAGTCTATGATGTTGCACTATAGCCACATACTTGTCCGACCTCTATGGATGGTCTACATGGAGTTCCTAATCCCGACCAGCCCCATTGTAGTGCTAGATCCTCGCTGGGGCCTTCAACAACTGATCAGATCGATCCAATTGATCATCTTCTTTCTGATCTTTCGGATACTCCAGAAAATTAGGTTATGTACATTGGAGGATGATGAGATAGTGATTCAAATTTGGTGGTGATCGGGCACTCACGACGCTCAATCTCTCTACCCGAATCCTGAGTCCGAACTCTAGGATTTCACTCACCTAGAAAATCCTAACACCCAAAAATGTTCTCACACCCTCTCTCTTTGGAGTTTTCCCATGAAATAAATTTTCATGGGAAGAGAGACTCTCCCTCTCCCATGTACCCACTCTCATATACTCTTAAGATGGATGAAAAAAAGGAAAAAAAAATTCAGAAGAGGCATGTGAGAAAAGTTGGAGCAGGATGGACACACCTCTCTCCTAGTGGAGTTTTTCATGCCTAGACTTGCGCCCCTCTTTATTTTTCTCTCTCTAAGAAAGCTTTCTATGCCCCTCTCAGATCCTTCACACACTTCTATGCACACCCAAGAAAAAATAATTTAATAATGGGTGACAAAAAATAGAATGCGTGTGGATTAGATAAGGAGGTTGAGAGGCTTCCATTTGAATTCAAAATTTAAATAGAAGCCTTATCTACATCCATCACCCATTCCAGGGAGATTGACGCATAGGACTCTCCTTCTGCACACTCACATTTGAGAATGCACAAAAATGTGCGACAAAAAAAATAAGGGGGCATGGAGAATGGATAAGTACCAGAGGGTCAGGAGGTTTCTACTTCTAACAAACTTGAATTAAATTTGAAATTCAATTCTGTTTGAATCGATCCAACACTTGGACCAGGTCAAAGAGAGAAGAAAGAGGAGTGCAAACACCAATCTAGGCATGGGAAATCACATGTAGAAAATAAAGAGGCATGGAGAAGGGCGTGGACAAAGTCAAAGTGGCGTAGGGATAAGGGAGTTTAAAATTCAAATCATATTTGACTTGGTCCAAATTGGTTTCAACCAAACCAATTTTTCAGAATCATTTAGACTAGGTTAAATCCAACCAAATTAAGCTTAACTCAATCTAATTAAAATCTAATCAAATTAAAAATTAATTAAATTTAAGTCCTGATCAAATCAGGATCAAATCTCCTATAGTAATTAGGTCATCTCATGACCTAATTGGATCAAACCCAATCAAATCGAATTCAATCAAATTTGATTGAATTCTCATTGCTCAATTAAATTAAACTAATCAATAATCAAATTACTAATTAATTCTTTAATAAATATAGAATTTTAATTGGATGGATGTCTGGGCAATAGAGTCCCATCTATATGAAACTCTTGAAGAGTTTCAGTGTAGTGGGACTCTCGACCTAGTGTCTCAAATGAATGGAACTCACGATCATAAAGTCCCAATCAGTGAGACTTTTAATCAAAGAGTCCCAGATAAGTAGAACTTAGAGTCCTAATCTAGTGGAATCTACAAAGGTAGAGTCCCAATCTAGTGGGACTCTTGATCATAGTTCTAGACCAGTGGGACTCTTGATTAGAGAGTCCTAGATAAGTAGGACTCAAAGTCCCAATCCAGTGAAACTCCTAGTCATATAGTTCTAGTCCAATGGAACTCTTGATCATTAAGTCTCAGACCATTGAGACTCTTGATCAGCCATCAGATCATGTAGGAACTTCTATTGTATGTGATTCTATAGGTTCGAATCCTAAGTTAGTAGCACAAAAACTAATTTTTTATATTAAACAATGTGACCATCTAGCAATGATACTCGACATTCGAATAGGTCGAATAGTCACAACGCAACATCGACGAGCCTATGGCATATGATTTTCGTATAATTCATCCCCTTGATCTCAATGCTCAAAAGATGACTTAGGATTTAACTGTCAATCCTGAAGAATCATCTACAGTGTATTTCAAAATTTAGTGTTCATCGAATGAACTATTCTGATCGAGCTTTCGCTAAATTGAAATACAGTGATACACTTGCTCCAATACTTAGAGAGATCAATCCTATCTTGATTCACACACCGATTTTATAAGTACTTGACTGCACCCAGTAGCCTTCCAGCACTAAATTAGAAATTCAGATAGTCTGATACCTAAGTATAGTAAGTTGCTTGCAAGCCACCATGATTCTCTCAGGTCTAAGGGACATTATACTCATATCCTTCACGAATAACTCTTGATAATAGAGAGCTCCACAGTTGGATCACGTTCAGTAAAATGTATCCTCATACTTCATCTGCATGCCATATCAATACTACATACTCCTTGGTTAAGAGGATAACCAACGCATATAACACACAATGATCTATACTTGATACATTATCATCTTAGGTAACAATATATCATTTGATCACGAACATGTTTAAGAACTAAATGACGAATCCTCTTTTATCAAGTCTAAATAGTTCTAAGGACTTCATCATAGTAGAGTTCATTACAGAAAGATGCATAAGAATGATGAAAAGCTAGAAAAATATTTTTATTTATTATAATTTAAGTATAAATTACATCCAGCTCAACCATCTACAATCTAGATGATTGGCTTTAGAATATATTTTCCAACATTTTTTTCCTTAAGCCTGGGTTCAGCCTCCTTTACTTTGGGAATGGTGCATTCTAATATAAAGTCAACAAGTACTTATTAGTATACTTCAGACCAAATTCTTCAAATTCAATCGCCCATCTGGCGAGTCGACTCAGGTGTCAGGTCTATGGAGAATGTATTTCATTGGCTAGTCAATTAGTACCGCCACTAAGTGGGCTTGATCCTTGCCAAGGTCAAGAACATGCATACCATCTTTTCTAACCTTGTATACCTTATCTTAGCATCATGAAAGATCTTGCTTATGTAATAGATTGGCTTCTACAACTTGTTTTCTTCATGAACCAAAATCGAACTAATCACATCAGGCAAAACCATCAAGCACAAGTACAATACCTTGTTTGGCTCTAGCTTGTTGATAAGAGGTGGTGAGCCCATATACTTTTTATGTTTGTTGAAGGCTGCTTGACGCTTGTCAGTTCATAGAAACTCTTTGACAAACTTCAAGGCCCTAAAAAATTGAAGGCACCTTTAAGCCATCCTGTAGATGAAACAGCTCAAGGCAGCAATTCATCCGATTAGGTGTTGCACTTCCTTCACCGACCTTGGTGGGCTCATCTCTTGCAGGGCTTGGATCTTCTTAGGGTTGGCTTCTATTTCCCATTGTGATACTATAAAGCCAGGGAACTTACTAAATGTGACCCTAAAATTATACTTTCTCAAATTTAACTTCATCTAGTACTTTCAAAGGGTTATGAAGGCTTTTTTGAGGTGGGATATATGATCCTTGGTCTCTCGGCTTTTGACTAGCATATCATCATCATAGACCTCTATGTTCCTCTTGATATGATCTTGAAAAATTTTATTCAAACCTTTGGTAGGTAGCCCCCACATTCTTCAAGCCAAAAGGCATAATCCTATAATAAAAAAAGTCCTTTGACAATAATAAAAGTCATCTTCTCCTCATCCTCCAATGCCATCTTGATTTGATTGTAATTTGAAAAGGCATCTATGAAGATGAGGAGGTAGTAGCCTAAGGTTGCACTTGCATCTGCTAGCTAGTTGATTTGATGAAAAAGGAAGCTATCCTGGGGGCAAACCTTATTAAGATCAGTAAAGTCAATGCAGATTTGTCATTTCTTGTTCGCCTTCTTTACCGGTATCACATTAGCTAGCCAATCCCAATAGCTAAATTCTTAAACAAAACCTTTCTTGATGAGGTTACACACCTTGTCCCCAATGACCTTCTGGCATTCTAGGGCAAAATTTTTCTTCCTTTGTCAAATGGGCCAACACACTAGGTTCATGCTCAGTCAATGCACCATCACTTCGAGATCTATCCCTGACATGTTTGCCACCTTTGGAAGACATCAGTATTCATCCAAAGGAAGGAGATAAGCCATCTTTGGACCTCCTTTTCCAACTAGGAGTTGATCTGAACCATCTTGGTTGGGTTGTCATCCCATAGCTGAATTGGAACCAATTCCTCGGCTAGTTCACTACATTGTTCCTTCAGCTTGTCCTACATATCCAATCCTTCAATAGGAAGAGTCTCCATGGTAGTTTTCTCTCAAAAGGTGGCCATGTAGCATTCCTGAGCCAAGATTTGGTCCCCTCTTACTTCCCTGACCCTATTATTTGTTTAGAATCTCATCAATAAATGGTAAGTGGATGCTATGGCTTAGAGTGTGTTTAATCTTGGTTGACCTAGAATTGCATTGTACACTGATAGGAATTTGACCATGAAGAATTTAAGGAGCATGGTTGATTGATGAGGCTCCCACCTGATCATTACTAGTAGGGTGGTTACCTCTTCAATAGGGACCGAGTCCTCGGTGAACCCAATAAGAGGTGAGTCAAGCTTTTTTAGGCGGGCAATGCTTATATTCATCTTGCAAAAAAGCACGTAGAGTAACATGTCAGCTAAGTTTCCATTGTCTACTAAAATATGACATATATCATAATTTAGGATTGTAAGTGATACAACGACCGCATCACTGTGCAGAAGTTGCACCTCATGCAAGTTGGTGTCAAAAAATGTTATAATGACTTCCTCGATCTTTAGCTTCTTCTATACTATTGTTGCTTCTCGATCATTGCTTTGAGATGAGCTACCAAATCGCCCCTCAATAATGGTGTTGATGATGCCCACGATGGGGTCAATTCTACTGATTCTCCTCGAAAGACCTTAGTTTGGCCTAAACTCCATCTTGGTCATGCCACTCCTTGATGTATTAGTCGAGCCAGCCTTATCAGATGAGGGCCTAAATTCCATCTTTCAACTGTATGCATTTACAGTGTCATGGCTATTGATCCTGATGGAGCCACAACACTTTTTTGAGTCCCTCCTATAAGATGGGGACTGCATCTTCCTTGATGGCTGCAACTTTTTTTTTTGATTTCCATCAGTATTTGAGTCCTCGAACATTGAGGGGGTGTATCTTTCAAACTTCTAAGGTGGACTTCGACATTGATGCCCCCAAGGTGCATGGTGACTTCGCTCCATGCGAACTCCTTTCCCCTTGGTTCACATACTCAACGAGGTGAATTTTGCCACTCCTTGCTTCATCTCCTCTTCCTCCTAATTATATTCATAGGAGATCTATCATTAGAGTTTATAGCCTCCTCAATATATATTGGCATACTTCTTTACCCAAGATAACATCTCAAAGAAGTCTTTGGGTATCTTTTCTCTAAGAAGAAAAGGAATCAACTCTTCAGAAGTTTGCCTTTCAGTGCCAATATGGCAACTCATCGAGGTCATGCACTTCCAACGTAGCTTTGTTGAAGCGAATCAATAATCTCAAAGTGACTCCCCTCCCTTTGCTTGAGGTTGATGAGAAAGTTTGATCTTCGGCACTACCTATGACTACTGATGAATTGTGTAATGAGCAGTCGGCTAAGTTATTCAAAGAAGTGAATTGAGCCCGATCAGAGGCTAGGGTACTGTAGTCGCTTTCGAAGAGTAGAGGGAAATGCCTTGCATAGGATTGCATTGGAGGCACCTTGGAGCAGCATAAGAGCCTTGAAGCTTTCTAGATGATCAAATAGCTCGGATGATCCATCATAGGATTCTGGTTGGAGTATTTTGAGCTGCAGTGGGAGCAACATCCATAATCTTTTGATAAGTAGCGGGTCCTTGTTGAATTTGGATTCACCAAGCTAAGCCTATCCTCTCAGGGTTTCGATCTGCTGCTGCATCTCTTGGAACTTCTTCTTGATATCATCACCTTGGACTAGACAATGCTCTGAATGATTTAGCAAAGAGTGTTTTGGGGTAGTATCTTTACTGGACTATTAGAGTCAGAGAGCATCTCTAACAAGTGCAACCGAGGCTCTTAGGTCAGCTATGATGACTAGGCTGGGCCTGCTTGGGGCTATGTGGGTGGGACCACTAACTTCGCGACAATTGAGCTAAAGGTGGGTCGTTAAGAGGTTGCATCAAAGATTCTGCATCAAAGCCAGTTGTTGCATTCCATGAACCACTGTAGTTAGGATTTGCTCCAATTGGATGAGTAGGTTGAACAACCAGGGTGACAATAGCGGGAGGTTTTTGTGCTTGCATTAGGTAGTGCAAGGTTGCATCGAAGTGGTAGGTAGCATTTGATGCCCTCCTGCATGAAGCATTTAATGCTCCATGACTTCATGGTTGCAAGTTCTCTCTTCCAAAATTGGGCAAGATCCTTCCTCTAGCACCAATATGTCATCATGAACTTGTGGATGAGCTTAAGACCGATCTAGAAGCAAATGGCTAAGGTCAACTTACACGATCGAGACTCCAGTTGAGTGCCTACAAACAAGTCTACTTGCTAGAGAGTGTTTGGCGAGAGACCCTCTAATAATCAAGTCAGCAAGAAGTCATGAATAAAGTAAGAGAGAAGTGAAGGGAATGAGAGAGCTCTCAGAGGTGCTCGAGAGGCTTCCTTGAGAGTCCTCACTTCTTTTTTTTTTTATAAAAAAAAGATTTGTTGGGGCCTATTGATCTACCGCCCGACTCACTAGCTTGCGACTGACTTACCATCGGATGCTGACAATCATTCGCTGACTGATGATCGACGATGAAGAAAGTTCGCCTAAAGATCGATGATGGTCGACCCATCAATTCTCCCACCGATACATAGATGGGAGGACTGATTTATAGCCATCCAATTAACGATCGATCCAATGGATGATGGCTAGATTCGATGTCAAGCATTTCAATCAACTATCGATCAGTCTCAACTTTCTCAATCGATCGACTGATCAGCCAACCGATGTTCGGTCGACCTCCAAAATAAGTCGGCTGATCGATTGATCAATCGATAGTCAGTCGAGTCCTGGATCGATAGTCAGTCGGGTTCTGAATCGATCGACTAATCGACGATCGATCGACTACAAGTCAGCCGACCAACTGATGGAAGTTCTCCAAATAATTTATCTAACTCTTGATCGACCCTACAAAATTGCCTCCAGAAAGAGCGGGCCACGATGATTAGTGGATGGTTTTAACTACACACCCACGATCATGCTACACCGAAAAAAGAAAAATCCTCATGCTAAACGGTTATCACCACAACATCTATAAAAGAAAGGTAAACTGGCTAGTTTAAGGGACTTGAATCCATTCTATTCATTGTTTGACTAGTCCACTAATTTAAGCATCGAAGGATCCCAATCAGAGCCAACTCCGGTTAGTGCAGACTTGCTCTTGTAGATTTTTCGGCATCCATTCACAGGCGTAGTTAGATGACCGTAATAGATTGGTGCGCCAGGTAGGGAGAACAGGAGAATCAAAAGTCTAGTTTTCAATGGCAAAAGCTTGTGCTCGAAATTCAGATAGCTCCACTGGTCAGACATCCCGATGAGAGACATTTCTCCCTCCACCATTGATAGTGGCAGAACGAAGCTCCCCACATCCGGCGATCACATCAACCGTGCAAGCCCACCAATTGGCTGCCTTGACACAGTAGGTTCGGATGCTGATGGAGGCCGTTCAGTCTCCAACAGCAACTGCATGAAGTGACAGAAGGTCTGGCAATGTAGGGGGTACCATCTAGGCATAGCAACCATGTCTCAAAGCGCTCCATCACCTCCTCACTAGAGCGACCATCTCAATATTTCCACCGGATGAAAACTCCATCCCTTCATCGCTCATAAGGAACAACCCATCGATCTCGATGCTTCATTTCCTCATCTTTCCGTCGGAGTCACCATAAGAAAAAATGGCCACGAGATTCGACCACCTCTTCTTCCATCGATTCTTCGGGAGGATCAACTCTAGGGATATCCCGCCAGTGATAGTTCGACGACTATGAGTGGAAGCTTAAGAATATTGATCATCAACTAGCTTAAATTTAGGAGGATATGAAGGGAGGATCCATCGACAGTCTCCACATCCATACGGCTCCTCCTTTCTCCTTGCACATCTTGGATGTATCGATCCCATCATGGTTCAAGATGCCCTAGATGAAGTCATACGATGGCTCCACCAATCCAATCAATCATCTTTAGAGCTATAAGACTCTCATGATGATCTACGGGATGAATGACATCCTCATGTGCATCAACTTTCCAGCCATTCTTCGAAAAGCTGCTCGAGCCTGGTACTCTTGGCTTCAGTCGAAAAGCATCGACTCCTTTGAGCAGCTCGAAGACTCCTTCATGGCACACTTTAGCACTAGTAGAAAGAAGTCGCGAACTTTTGATAGTCTCTTCTTAATCAAGCAGAATGAGGGAGAGACTCTTCGAGCCTTTGTAGCGCGATTTAATGCTGCTATGCTTGAGGTCCGAAACCTCAATGAAAAAATGGCCATTTTGACCATGAGGCAAGGTCTGCGTGGCTTCTGGTTCACCTACTCGTTGGATAAGAACCCCCCTAGACTTATGCCAAACTTCTAAAATGCGTGGATAAATACATTTGCATAGAAGAAGGCACTTCTGACCAGCGCCAACAAAATGAGAAGAGTCAGAAGAAAAAATAGCGGAAGAATGATGCTGCAACCGATCGTAACCAACTTGCCCCAAATAGGGAATCGACGTCCTCCCAATTGAGCCTAATGCTAACCCATCTGAAAAGTTAGTATAATAACTACACTCTCCACTCTACTCCATAAGCTCAAATCTTAATGAAGATCGAGGAAAAGGAGTACCTCCACCGACCCCTGCCAATGAAATGACCAGGCAAAGACAAAGGGAAGTATCATCGATTTTTTTGTGACTACGACCATAATACCGAATAGTGCTTCCAACTGAAGGATGAAATTGAGGCACTCATTCGGTGAGGATTTCTTGGCAAATTCTGGCTCGATCGTCCAGCTCATCTGCATGCCAATCAATCACCACCATCGAAAGAGAACCATCAAACTGATCAATGATTGGGGTGATCAATATGATTTTTGGATGACCAAGAGCTAGGAGGGCAACATCCGAAGAAGAATCGGCCAAGAAGTGATGATTCGAAGAATTAATTTCTTTTTCGGATGATGATGTAAGAAGGATTTAAACTTCTTATGATGATGCTATCATCGTCTCCGCAACAATAATGAATTATGATGTAAAAGGAGTCCTTGTAGATAATGGAAGTTCGGCTAATATTTTGTTTTATTCGGCTTTCTTCTAAATGAAATTATCGACAGAACGACTCTAGAAAGTTTTCATTCCTTTAGTCGGGTTTACTGGAGACACTGTCGATGTTGAGGGAGAGATTGATCTTTCATTAATTGCAGAGACATGACCTCGATAAAACACTATTGTCTTGACTTTCATGGTTGTTAGAGTTCCTTCGACATGCAATTCTATACTCGAATGGCCGAGACTCAATGCTCTCAAGGTGATGGTATCAACATACCATTTACTGGTCTGATTTTTGACTAAAGCTGGAGTCGAAGAGATGCGAGGTGACCAACAGATCATCCTCGTTGTCTCATAATCATTACAAAGGAGAATAAATTGAAAGATTCTTCACCACTGGAGGGCCTTGATCAGTAGGAAGATGAAAATCGAGGTGAGCCAACCAAACAGTTGGTCTTCATCCCATTGCAAGAGAATGACTTGGCTAAAGTTGTTCTGATTGGATTGCACCTTCAAGCAGTGGAGCATAAATAGTTGGTTCGATTGCTAAGAGCCAATGCCGATGTGTTTTCTTGGTCAAGAACCGACATGCCAGGCATACCTCCAGAAATAATCACTCACTGACTAAACATCAATCCGAATATCAAGCCGGTAAGATAAAAGAAATGACCATTCACTCCCGAGTGACAGAAGATCATCGATGAAGAAGTAGACAAACTCCTTACGGTAGGCTTCATCAGAGAAGCTCATTACCCTGATTGGCTTGCCAACATCATCATGGTAAGGAAAGTCAATGGAAAATAGTGCATCTGCATCGACTATACCAACCTGAATGAAGCATGCCCGAAGGACAGTTTTCCTCTCTCGAAGATCAATCAGCTGATCAATGCGACATCGGAACATCAACTCCTTAGTTTCATGGATGCTTTCGTAGACTACAATCAGATTCAAATGGCACCAGAAGATGAAGAACATATTACCTTTATCACTGACAAAGGAATTTATTATTACAAGATCATGTCGTTTGGGCTTAAAAATGCAGGAGTGACCTACCAAAGATTGGTAAATAAAATCTTCAAGCCATAGATTGGATGAAACATGAAAGTATACATCGACGATATGCTAGTAAAAAGCACTCAAAATTAGGACCATATCTGAGACTTAGAAGAAGCTTTCAATACACTTCGGTAATACAAAATGAAACTAAATTCGATCAATTGTGCCTTCGGAGTGACAGCCAAAAAATTCCTCAATTTTCTCATTTCATACCAAAAATCAAAGTAATCCCAAAAAGATAAAAGCAATCATCGATATGAAACATTCGACTTTGAAGAAGGAGGTGCAACAGCTCAATGAAAGAATCGCCGCGCTCAATCGGTTCATCTCTAAATCTGTCGAGAGATGTCTTCCATTTTTCAAGACTCTACAATGGACTAAGAATTTTTCATGGACTGAGGAATGCCGACAGTCCTTCGAAGAGCTAAAAAGATACCTGATGGCTCCCTCACTGCTCGTAAAGTCGGTGGAAGGAGAATCTTTATATTTATACTTGGCCATATTCGATGAAGCTGTTAGTTTGATTTTGGTCAGAGAGGATGAAAGTCGAGTACAGCACCCTATTTACTATGCAAGCAAAGTCCTTCACAATGTCGAAACCCGATATTCAAAGATAGAGAAAATGATCTATACTTTATCATTTTGGCGTAATGGCTTCAGTCCTACTTCGAAGCCCATCCAGTCCATGTTTTAACCGACCAACCTTTAAAGTCAATTCTACATCGATCAGATACCTTGGACAAAATGGAAAAATGGATGATAAAACTCAATAAATTTGACATCCAATATCACCCTCACCCATCGATGAAAGTCCAAGTTCTTGCCGGTTTCATAGTCAAATGTACCATCTCAAACGATAGGCCCTATCAAGAAGAAACAAGTTGCATGCCAATAAAAAATATTCCTAAAATTGATCATAAGTCGGCTTGGGTGTTACACGTCGATGGGGCATCAAATGCTCTTGGAAGCAGCACGGGACTTATTCTGGTGAATGCTGATGGAACAGTCACCGAGGACGTCAATTCAACTTCAAAGCTTCGAATAATCAAGATGAATATGAAGCTCTTCTTGCTGGCTTGAGAATCATCAAGGAACTCAGAGTCAATAAGCTAAAAACTTTCACCAACTCTAAACACATCGCAAGATAAGTCAAAGGCAACTTTGAAGCTCGTGATCCAATAATGCAAAGGTATTTAGAGAAAGTGAAGGACCAAACCTCCATCTTCAAATATTTTGATATTTTGCATATCCCTAGAGTAGAGATGCTCGAGCCGACGCACTCTCCCGACTCGCCATCACCACTTCTAACAAACTTGACCAAACCTATATCGAGTATCTCGATAACCCAAGTATTGAAAAGATGGAAGAAGTGTTGCAAATCAATGACGAGCCGAGTTGGATGGATCCGATTGTCAGGTACCTAATCGAAGGGACCCTACCTGACAAACCATCGGAAGCAAAATGCTTAAGATGGACAGCCTCATAATATGTGATGATGGATGGATGACTCTACAAATGGTCTTTCTCTCTTTCGCTATTAAAATGCCTAAGATCTACCAATGCCAACTACGTGCTTCCAAAAGTTCATGAGGAAATCTGTGAAAATTATCTGGGGGGCAAGTCCCTCGCTTACAAGATCCTTCGGTGAGGGTACTATTGGCCAACAATGCAGAAGGATGTGATCGAGTTCGTCCGAAGATGTGAACCGTAACAAAAATATGCCAACATCTAACGTCAACCAACGATGCAACTGACATCGATCACAGCTCTATGGCCATTTGCATAGTAAGGGATTGATGTACTCGGCCCATTCCCCCCGGCATCTAGATAAAAAAAATTTTTGATTGTCGCCGTCGATTATTTACGAAATGGATGGAGGCCAAAACTTTGGCACAGATTATAGAAAATAAGATGGAAGATTTTATTCAAAAATCTATCATCTATAGATTCAAACTTTCGCACACTATTATTACCGACACTGGCCAATAATTCAACAACCAAAATTTCAAAAACTTTTGCACAGCATATCACGCCACGCACAGGTTAACATCTATCGACCACCCACAGTCGAACAGAGAAGCAGAGGTCACAAATAGGACAATCCTCCATGGTCTAAATGAAGGGAAATCCTGATTTTCTGGTCCAGGTTCGTCCAGATCCGATCAGATCAAGAGATATATTTCAAAATTTTTCTCTTGATTCCAATCAAATTTTGATATATTTCAGATCTAATTCTTATTATTTTAATAAATAAAATAAAATAAGATAAATTAAATCAAATTTAATTTACCTGATTTGGGTAATCCTATTACCCTGTAGATGATCCTGATTGCAGCGGAAGGTTCTGGATCTAGCCACGCAAGCGCCTGGCCTCTACCGGTATCCACTCGGGTTGGATCTGGAGATCCTCTTCTTCTCTATCACACCTCCAAAAATTAGATCTGGATCTGATCTGGAGGATCTTCAAAACTCCTTTTGAAGATCAGCAGTCGTCCTTTGCAGCAGTGCAGCCTTCTTCTTTTGATCGCCTTTCTTTTGATCTGGAATCGCACCAACCTAAGTCCAAAACTCTTTTGGACGTGGAGAGGAGAAGGAGGAGAAGTTTAGGCATGGAGGAAGAGGGGAGAGGCAGCCTTGGGGCATGGAAAATCTCTATTCTAATTGCATTTGAATCTGAGTTGGGCGCAGGGTCTTATTTATAGACTAAGCGTGATCCAACTCCTCTTCCTCTCAACCAATCACAACCCTTTGTGAAATCAGATCTAAATCTGATTGGTTGGAATAGAGTCCCCTGGATTCCTCCTTAGAGGGCGCCTAAGACCAGTCAAACTGGATTCTTAGTAGAACTCTGATTGGAATCCAAAAGGGAGGTGGAGTCCTTGTCCAACAAGGACTCCTAGGCGCCTCCAACTTGGGCTCACGCCTAGGGTGGCGTGCGCCCTTCTCCTTGCCAGGTTCTGGCAGGGGGACAGGCCCCCACCAGCTCTCCAATAGGTGCATGACATGTGGTCAAAAGTCAAAGTGTCAATGGTCAACATTTGACCAGTCAAAGGTAGACTTTTGACCAAAGTCAAAGAACAAGAAATGGCAGGTGACCAAAAATGGCAGGTAATGTCTTACAAAATAAGACAACCTTTTCTGACTTGGACAACCTCCAGTCAGACCATATGAAGGCCTCTGATTGAGCACAAACTCCTTTGGCTCAGTCAGGACAACTTATTTATGATAGTAAAAGAAGAACGTTAGGTTCAATCGAGTGCTAGCACGATTTCCTTGAACCTAATTGAATCTCATTCAGATCAATTGAACTAGATCAGTTCAATTGATGATCACCAGATTCAAACCCTTGTTTGTGTGACCCAGTTAGGTTCAGTTCTGTATGGTAATGGGATATGTCATGATCTCTATCATCGACATCATCGAAACTCCTTTCGATGGATCAGAACTCTTCTGATTCGAACAGCTAGAATGATCGATCATCTAAATCATTCTAATTGCTCCCAAAATCCACCAGTGACACCTAGCAGTATATGGTGGCAACCCATCAGAGCTGAATGCGAACCTCTTGGTGCAGCTACCTGTGTGATTAAGTTCTTCTATCTTGAGCCCCGATCAGATTAGGGTTAAGGTGAACTCGTCAAACCCTAGTCTCTGTCATATGATGTAATCATTCGATTCGAGTCCAATGTGAAAATCTAAATAGAAACTCTTTCTATTATTTCACTCTGCCATGGCCATGGGCTTCTGGACTTGATTCTCATGATCATCATAGGGCTGCTCCTCTACCACCGAGGTAGATAGATTCCATCTTGATGCAATCCAGTTCCTACAATGAACATGCTATAGCCAACATACACCTCAGGGTTCCATATGGCTAGGAGACCGAGTAATGGTGTAGTCAAACTATAACACCCTCAAGGTGAACTGCCGATGCATCTCAGGTCAAAGAACCAGACACACTACTGCGCATCGAGTCAGTCATTGACGAGAAGGTAGACTTCCTAATGACTACTCGAGGTGGTCACGCTCAGTGCCCTCGTTCTCTAACGAGTACCTATACTCTCACTTCGGTGTCTCCACACCATAGACTCAAGACTCATCTACTAAAGAGAAGCGATCGTACACCAACCTTCCGGATCAATCACCATCCTTGTGATGATCCTATGGTCGGGAGCTGTTTATGAGTTAATAATGATTATTCATGTCTTAAATTTT
Source organism: Cocos nucifera (assembly GCA_006176705.1). Classification (NCBI taxonomy): domain Eukaryota; kingdom Viridiplantae; phylum Streptophyta; class Magnoliopsida; order Arecales; family Arecaceae; genus Cocos; species Cocos nucifera. The sequence continues at coordinate 929,230 of QRFJ01000110.1, read as the reverse complement.
CAACTCTTGAAAATATGAATTATCATTACTATTAACTCAAAGGATGTATCACAGACACTAAATACACAGGTGTGATAGAAAATAATCCATTTTATTAATTATAGTCAAAATTACAATTTTGCCCCTAGAAGTGTATTACAAGTGTCAGCCAATTCTGGCTTCTAGGGCACATATATCTAACACTAAAAAGCCGACTCAACGAGGCCAAAGGTCTCTGGGTGAAAGAATTATCTTCAGTATTGTCGGCCTACCAAACGACTCTCTAAATTCCAACGGACGAATCTTCCTTCAACTTCACTTATGGAATAGGAGAAGTGGTACCCCTCGAAGTTGGGCTACCATCAATGAGAGGGGAAAACTATGATGAGTCGAGTAATTCGGATCGCCAAAGGACAGACTTGGATCTATTATCTGAAGTTTGGCAACAAACCCAACTCAGGATGGTCGTATATCGATAATGAGTTGCAAGATACTACAATAGAAGGGTCAAATCGAAGGAAATCCATCTGGGGGACTTAGTCTTATGGAAGGTCGAAGTATCCAAATCGTTGGACCAAAGAAAGCTCTCCCCAAACTGGAAAGGACCCTACCAGATGACGAAAATCCTTCGGCCTGGAGTATATCGACTCAAAACACTCGACGAAACAGAAATTCCTCGAACATGAAATGCTGACAATCAAAAAATATACTATCAATGAAATCAGCTCCATGTACTTTTGACAAACTTAAGGAATAAAATGTTCATAATTCAAAGAAGACCAAAGTATTTTTCTACGAACAACTGTCAGCTAATCGATGCATCAGTCGACATACCACGATCGATATGATTCCGTAATCGACTGATGGACAATGATCATTCAGTCAGTATTTCTTTCCATAAAGACAATCGGTCGATACATCTTCAACGAATGATGTGGTTGGACAAAAATAGGATGGTTCCCTATGACGTAACATACGATCGACGGGGAAGAAGACTGTCTTCTATGACTCAGATAGCCGACTGATAGACCAACCGATGATACTGATGCATAACTTTCTTATGAAATGATGAAGAAAGAAAAGCATCAATCTACTAATTATGAGCTAGTTGGTTTGTCCTGCCTAGTAAAGAACATAATCCTTGCCGATTTAGCCATGACCAAATTGAAGGATGGTTGGCTTACAACTGACCATCATATATTTTTGAAAATTGACCAAAAGATGGTTGAAAACCGATCCATGATCAGCTTACACCCGATCATCAAATACTTTAAATGATCCGATTAATTATAAGTTGGTAAAAAGTCGCCCAATAATCAGTTAGAAACTGATAAGTACCATAAACTCATCAATAAAAGTATTAATTTATTAATTAATTTATATTAATTTTTAAAAATTAATGATCAATTTATATATAATTTTTAAAAAATTAATATTTTTATTAATTAAAAAATAATAAAAATTTAAAAATAAAATTTTATTATCATTGGAAAGAGCTCATTTTTTTTATCACAACGAAATAAGTTTCACACAAAATAGAGCTAAAACAAAAAAGATATGAATTTTTAAAGAAATAAAATAAAATAAAAATTAAATGAAAATAACATACGGCTCAGCCGACTCAAGCCGTCGTGCCATATCAGCCAGCGCGTCCAAATGCATCAAGCCAAGTCGATAAGCTAGTGCACCAAGCCAGTCGAGCCAAAATGACTCAGCCGCTGAAGCCATCAGCTGATCCACAATCCAGGCATAGACCGCCAGCTCAGTAGAAGACAGCGAATCATGGAGTGACACATGGTGGACCGAGATCCTTAAAGGGTTCACAAAAAATCTATTGTGGCTCATAAGGCATTTTGGTTTCTTCACTCGGTAACTAGAGCGCTGATTGGCTGCAGTCTTTGGAATGCACGGTCCATGGAAATAGTAAAGGCACGGTCGGATGGCTTTGATAGCTTGCAGTCAAGATCAGATGGTGGAAGAATTTTTTTGCTTCAAGCTTCATACGGATCACCATCCAATGGCAGCGCGTGATCCAGGAGATGATCCGACGGTAGAGAAAGCTCTTGAAAGTGATTAGGACTCCAAATGCACGATCAGTAGCCAGATTTTCTCCATCAACGTACGATCAACAATCAAAATTTAATCTGACTTGATCTGGATTGATACATATCCAATTTTGATAATTTTTGAACCGTTGGATTCTTATTGAACGGTCAGATTTCATTAGAACCATCAGAATTCATCCAAGACTCTTTTAATCTAATTTTTACTCAAATTTCTCCATATTTTGACAATCAAAGAGCTCCTTAGTCCCACATTACCCAGAAGAAAACTCTCCAACTCTCCTAGCTCTATAACAAGGACCCTAGGCCTCTAGAAATCGATATCTTCGATCAAGGTGAAGCTTTGGTACAGGGTGAAGCTAAGCTATGGGTTAATAGCTGCTTCAAAGCAACTGGTGCCGAGCGAAAAAGCTAAACTTCTACACCATCTTTCTATCCATACCGATCCAAGATCAGAGATCAGACTATTTTATTTTATTATTATTTTTTAAATTTTATGTATTTAAATTTTAAAATTTTAATTAATAAAAATTTTATTTTTTTGCACTTTAATTTTATGTTATTTTTATTATAATTTAATTTTTATATTTTAATTATTACCTTTTATTTTATTGCAAGTAGATGCTAAGATCTAACTAGTAGATCTTACTACCAAATTTAAATTTCTACATCTTTTAATTTTCATTTCCAACTTCACTTTTGATTTCAAAATTCAAATCCTTTTATTTTTTTAAAAAAAAATTAAAGATTTTAAATCTAAAAATACTACCTTTCCTATGGATTCGATCCAACTCACTACTATCTACGTATTTTTAATTATTTTAAGAAGTCGGATTAAATTGATAAACACGGTGTCTTAACGACAACATCACATTCCTATCAAATTTTTGGCACCATTGTCAGAGAAGGCACGGACATTAAATTTTTGATCTCGTTAATTTTTTATAAATTAATTATAAATTTTTTTAAAATATTGCTTACTAACTTTTTATTTATTTATTTTATAAAAAAAAAGAAGAAAAAAGGAAGAAAGCATCTAATCTTGATGAGATCAATCCTAACCCTAGTCAGGTGGACAGTTTAGAGCATGTATCATATTAATTTTATTTTTATTTTTTATTTTTTATTTTTTATTTTTTTATTTTTTTTTATTATTTTTTTTGGTGATTACTAGAGGCAAGGTAAGCCTTTCAGAATTTAATTAGTTGCATGCATCTAGTTTAAATTACATAGAATTTCTTATTGAAAGTGATTGTGCATATGCATCTTTAAATCAACTTAAGGACAACATCCAATTAAACAAGATAAGGTGGGGATTTGATCATCCTTCCTTGACCCATAAACAACTAACCAGCATCCTGCATTGACCTAAGCTTTTAATTTTAAAACCAATTAGACATCAACCCTAGGAGCTCGAGCTCAATAGGATAAGGAACCCTAAGAGTTAAACCAGGTTAAGGTTGGTCAATTTGACTGATGTCTAGGAAAGTGATTCAGGGATGATTGAGCCTGAAGGAAGGTGGTTTCTAATTGATTTTATTAGCTTACCTGGCCAGTTGATTGGTGTCTAAGGCAAGCAACGGGAGGACTCCCACCAACCTTACACTTACCTGACCAGTTGATTGGTTGATCCTATACTTGGAGTGCTCGAAGGCTGACTTAGAATAGTTAGAAGCTATCTAGGTCTAAGCTGATCTTAGGTTAGAATTAATTTGTTTGAAACTTATTTAAAAATAAAAATTTTTACTTTAGGTATTTTCAATCTCTATTGCCTTGACATCAGGTTGCCCTGGCATAACGAGAAGTTATGTTGCATGATTGTCCTAGGGTATGAAAAGGTTGAAGTAACTTAGAAATAAAATTTAAAAAAAAAAAGATTGAGAATATTGAGAATATAGTGTGTAGAGAAGGATTTCAGGTCGACTAGTCAAAATAGATTTAGTTCCTATTTCAGATCCTACAACCTCAACATCTATAATGGATTTAGCAAATCAGCCTCAACCTCAAACCCTTAAGGACTTATGTTATCCAGTTGGTTCCGTCCAACCCTCTTGCATCAGGTTGCCCCAATCCAAAGCAAATAACTTTGAAATTAAACCTCAAATCATTAACATGCTTCCAAAATTCACGAAAATAGAGGATGCATATATATTCATTAGAAAATTTGAAGAGATTTGTGCAATCATGAAACTACAATAATTGTCAGAGGACGAAATCAAACTAAGATTAATTAATTTTGCCCTTAAAGATAATGCCAAAAAGTGGTTTTATAGTCTTCCAAATCAATCTATCATGATTTAGAAGGGCTTTGTGAGAATATTCTTAAAAAAATATTTTTCTCATGATAAAATAGCTAGAATTAGAAACGAAATAAATCAATTCTATCAACTAGCTAGTGAATCATTTTGGAAATACTTCAATCGATTCAAGAACCTCTTGATCCAATGCCCACACCATGGAATAGAAACTTGAAGGCTATACCAAATAATTTATAAAGGGTTAAATTCAAATTTTCGAACAATGCTAGAGTCCATGTGCCAGGGATAATTTATATACAAAGAACCAAATGAAGCCTGATAATTTCTAGAAGACCCAGCTAAAAAAAGTTTACAATAAAAAATAACTAGGGAACCAAAAAATCCACACCTTCAGGAGGTGGAATTTACCAAATTCAAACCTTCCTAGCTGCAGAAGCCAAAATTGCAACTTTGATACGTAGGTTAGAGGCCTTAGAACTTCAGAGACTAGCCAGTCTGAACCAAGTGTCTGCACCCATGTGCAACGGGTGCAGTACATCAAACCATGTCCTTGAGGAATGTCCCCTCCCAATGAACCAATTAGATAATGAATGTGCACAAGTGAATGCCACATATCAAAGACCATTGAACAATCCCTATGCACTCACCTATAACCCAGGTTGGAGGAATCATCCAAATTTTTAATAGTCATAAAATCCAAATGTAGGCGGTGTAAGTTTCAATCAGCAGAACCCAAGGCCTAATCCTATGATAAACACCCCCCAACTTAGTTCTTTAGAGAAAAGCCTGGAAGCCCTAGCCAAATCTAATACTGACACCAATACCATCTTAAGCAATTTCATACAAACCATGAGCCAAATTCTAAATTCAAATTCTCAGATCATAGCCCACTTAGAAATGTAAGTGGATCAGCTAGCATCTACCATAAGTGAACGTGAACGAGCTAGGCTACCTAACCAACCTGAACCCAACCCCAAAAATCAAAATGGTAGACCATTCCAAGAAAATTAGGTTAATCAAGTTAATGCTATTCATTCCTTGAGATCAGAAAAATAAGTGGATAATAAGGTAAATACACCTGACACTATAAAAGACTTGAGTGCTGAGTCTGTTGAGCCTCCCACTGAACCACTCATAGAAATGACTAAACCATCATCTGAGTCATCAAAAGAAGAGGCACCCAAAGTAGAGTTGAAACCCCTCTATGAGCATCTCAAGTATGTATATTTAGGTCCAAAGAAAATCTTGCTTGTAATTATTGCATCAGACCTGAATCCTAACCAAGAGGAGAAATTATTAGTGGTCTTAAGAGAAAATTGAGAAGCAATAGACTGAATCATGATAGACATTAAAGGAATAAGCCCTTCCATAGTTCAACATAGGATACACCTAGAGGAACAGGTTAATACTAAAGCCAACCACATAGAAGAACCCGAGCCAGAAATTAGTACTAATGCTGATTTTAATTTAAATATGATAGACATAGGAAAAAAGAGAATAGATGATTTACCCAAGACTTATAAACCTAATGTCCTATTTTCTTCAACCATAAAAGCTGGTTCTTCTTACAAAAATCAAGAGGCATGTAATGAAGAGTCAATGGAGTTATTTAAATAAGATTATATTAATTTATCTTCAGAATTAAAACTATCTTTAGTCACCATTCCAGCACCCATTGAATCAAACTTAACTCCTAATACAAAAACTCAAGTCATGAACATTTTAGAAGAACAAATAGAAGAAATTCTTAATAAACATGGGTCTGAGAATGGGGTCACAAATTATGTCCCTAAAATTAACAATGATTATATCAATAAAGGAATAAGAAATTATCTTTCTGAGATTGGCAATCCAAAACTATTAGAATTTATCAATCCAATATTTGACATAGGATAGTAAGCTGCATTGTGTCTGACTGAAGATGATAAACTTAGCACTTATTGGGAGGCAACCTAATATTTAATTTTTTTTAGTTTAATTTATCTTTTTATTTAATTTTTTTTTAGAATAATTTGAATAAGTTAGAGAGAGAGCTTAAATTTTCAAAGGCATGTGTTGGACAAAAAATATGATCAGGTGTATTCTTTCATGTTCTTTATTACATCCTTTATTTTTTCTTCTCTATTGAGGATAATGTCAATTAAGTTAGAGGGAGAGAAAAATAAAAATTTTAAAATTTTAAGCCCTCGAAAAAGTTAGTATTTAGTATTTAAACACCTGATTATGCTTAAGAATTGAATTAAACTAAGCATTTCTAAAAGAAAATTGATGCATAGATCAGAGAATCTATGAGATATTAAGGAATCAAGTATTAAAAAAATTCAATAAAGAATTAAGTCTAGAATATAAAAAAAAAATTCTTGAGCATTTCTAATTTTTTTTACTAGCATCAAAGAAAAGTCTACTTTTTATAGGCTTGTGTAGGATAACTATACGTTTCTTCATATAAAAAATTAAATAAAATAGTTTTTATATAAAAAAATTAAATAAAATAATTTTTAAGTACTTCTTACTGAGTAATCGGACCTCTTTGCCTAAGCAAGCATTGAGTTTTGCGTCAAAAGATGGAAAAAATAAAGAAACTCGTTGTAAAGCTAGTCTTAACTCGTAGCTTGTTTGATTTAAGCTAGTAAGCCCGAGGGATATTCTATATCTAGTGTCTTAAAGCCAACTGATTTGGAAGTCATTGGCCCAAGACTCACTACATGGATCAAATAGAAAGCTTAAGGGATTAAGACACTCAATAGTGATACAATATTAAAAAAAAAATATTAGTTTTCCACCTATAATCGGATCCTGTTGTCTAAGTAAGCAATGATATTCGCATCAAAAAATGGGTAATGTAAAAATAAAAATCAATAAATGAAGGGCGCAAGTAGCAATATACTTGCCTATATGAAAGTTTAGACAAATCAGAGATAAAGATAGGATAATTTAGAAAAAGTTTAGAAAAATATAATATTCTTTACTTAATTTTTCTATTGATAAGTATTAATACTCCAATGATATATCTCACTTAAGCTCTACTGAATATCAATGGTTATTTTGAAAACTACTTAGATAAAATTCGAAACTCTAAAGTTAAAAAGGTATTTAAAATTAAATTCTTTCTTTACTCGAGAACGAGCAAAGCTTAAGTTGAAGGGTATGATAAGTACCATAAACTCACTAATAAAAGTATTAATTTATTAATTAATTTATATTAATTTTCAAAAATTAATGATTAATTTATATATAATTTTTAAGAAATTAATATTTTTATTAATTAAAAAATAAAAAAAATAAAAAAAATAAAATTTTATCATCATTGAAAAGAGCTTATTTTTTTATCATAATGAAATAAGTTTTGCATAAAATGGAGCTAAAACGAAGAAGATATGAATTTTTAAAGAAATAAAATAAAATAAAAATTAAATAAAAATAACATACGGCTCAGCCGGCTCAAGCCACCGCGCCATATCAACCGGCACATCCAAACACGCCAAGCCAAGCTAACAAGCCAGCGTGCCAAGCCAGTCGAGCCAAAATGACTCAATCACTGAAGCCATCAACCGATCCATGATCCAGGCATAGACCGCCAGCTCAGCAGAAGACAGCAAATCACAGAGCGATATGTGGTGGACCTAGATCCTTAAAGGGTTCATAAAAAATCTATCATGGCTCACAATATATTTTGGTCTTCACTCGATAACTAGAGCACTGATTGGTTGTGATCTTTGGAATGCTCGATCCATGCAGTTCATGGGAACAGTAAAGGCATGATCGGATGGCTCTGGTAGCTTACGGTCAAGATCTAATGGTGGAAAAAATTTTTAGCTTCAGGCTTCATGTGGATCACCATCCAATGGCAACACATGATCTAGGAGATGATCCAATGGTGCAGAAAGCTCCCAATGATGATCAGGACTCCAAACGCACGATCAGCGGTCATATTTTCTCCATCAATGTGCGATCAATAGCCAAAATTTAATCTGACTTGATCTAGACTGATACACATTCAATTTTGATGATTTTTGAATCGTTGGATTCCTATTGAATGGCCAAATTTCATCAGAATCATCAGAATTCATTCAGGACTCTTTTAATCCAATTTTTACTCAGATTTCTCCATATTTTAATGATCAAAGAGCTCCTTAGTCCCACATTGCCCAGAAGAAAACTCTCCAGCCCTCCTAGCTCTATAAAAAGGATCTCAGACCTCTAAAAATCGACATCTTCAATCAAGATGAAGCTTTAGTATAGGGTGAAGTCGGGTTATGGGTTAATGGTTGTTTCAAAGCAATTGGTGCTGAGAGAAAAAGCTGGGCTTTTACACCATCTTTCCATCCATGTCGATCCAAAATCAAAGATTAGGCTATTTTATTTTTTTTTTAAAATTTTATGTATTTAAATTCTAAAATTTTAATTAATAAAAATTTTATTTTTTTATACTTTAATTTCATACTCTTTATTTTTATTATAATTTAATTTTTATATTTTAATTATTACTTTTTATTTTATTGCAAGTAGATGCTAAGATCTAACTAGTACATCTTAGTACCCAATTTAAATTTCTGCATCTTTTAATTTTTATTTTCGACTTCACTTTCGATTCTAAAACTTAAATCTTTTTCTTTTTCTTTTAAAAAAATTAAAGATTTCAAATCTAAAAATACTACCTTTCCTGTGGATTCGACCCGACTCACTACTATCTATATTTTTTTAATTATTTTAAGAAGTCAAATTAAACTGATAAACATGGTATTTTAACGACAACATCGCATTCTTATCAAAAATCGACCCAAGGTTGGCTTGCCCCTGACCTATAAATGTTTCGATAAATGACTAAGTGCTAGCAAAAGATCTGACTCTAAGTCAGTCCAAAAGTTAGATGACAAGTGGTTAAATAAAACCGACAGACGAACGGTCAACAATCGAACAACTGAAGTATTTGCAGTTATAATAAACAAAAAATTCACATGATACAAAGTAAATGTAAAAATCTCTTTTCATTACTATAAAAAGGAGATTACAAAATGGACTTTTAGTCCTTACAAATTTGAACTACAAGTTTCGAAAGAAAGATAAAAGTACAAAAATCTACTCGACGATCGATTGCTTCGAAGGTTGATCGGAAATGGCTTCAAGTTTGATCGTTGGTGCATAATTCATCGGAGCGATGACTTCTACCGGAGCAGCTTTTTGCCCCTTCAGTGGAACATCAGCAGCAGACTGATCGGGAGCTGCAGGAATAGCCGACTCAGTTGGAATGAAAGTTGGGGTAGGAGCACCACCTTCTGTCGAGCCCTCGGGGGATTTGTCGCCTCTTACCTCTTCTTCTTCTTCAGCATCAGGGACGACAATGCTACTGAGGTTAAGATCAAGAAAGAACTGTTGGACAGTATCCCAACCATCATCGAATCCAATCCAGTAGGAAGCTTTGCTTCCTTGTAGGATCAGGGTCTTTAAGTTGGCTGAGGCTTTAAATTTCTCAATGTCCAGCTCCTTTCCCGATCGAGATCCTACCGTAGAACCTGGATCTCCGCCTTGGCCGAAGATGCTTCTTCCTCGGTAGACTGTCATTTTTTATGACAATCCTCCACCTCCTTGGCCTAATTATCGTGGTCCTTTTCCAACTTTTCTACCATGTGCTTCTTTTTCTTGGCGCGACTCTTTTGGATCTTCACCTCCACCTGAGCCGACTTTAAGTTGGATTGAACTGACTCAAGTTTGGGTTTTATCGATCCAAGTTTGACTCAAAGGCAGGAGACTTCATCGGACAAATTCCTCTCCTAGATAGATGCATCCCTCTTTTGCTCCTCCAACTGGCGAACCGCTGAATCACGTTCGATGTTTGTGGCTGACACTGAGTTGAAGCACGCATGCCGAAGATCGACCATTCTACGATAAGCCAACTCAAGTTCGACCATTTCATGAGCCTACTGTTTAAGAAGAGCAAGTTAAGTCAGTAAACAAAAAAGAGGAGGGGGCAAGTTATCGACTTACCCCGATAAAAGTTGGGTAGAATGATCCAAACAAGTTGGCCAAAGTCCGACTCCTTCTTGACTCTCAGTCATTCGAAAGGAGAATGGCATGAACCAAATTCCTCGCCAACTAGGGGTTGGAAAAAGCCGAACCACCTTCAGGGACCCGAATATTGATTTGTTCGAAGTCCATATATCCACGACTGAAAGCATCGCTCCCAACTGGCATAGAAGAAACTGGCGCCTTCTCTTTTCTTTTGATGGATGATTGTTTTAGAGGCGCCGGCATCCACTCAGGTGTGTATGGAGATGGTGAGTGCCCCCGACGAACCAAAGTTGTATGGAGCAGGCACAGCAACAACTGGTTGAGTTGCTGACATTGGAGCCATGGTCAAAGCATCAACGATGATGACATCTTCCTTCGACCGTGTGACGATCAAAGGGGCTTCGATAGATGTGGCAAGCATCGAGGGATGAAGGGCGACAACAGGAGCACTAACTGCTCCGGAGGGCACCACCGATGGAACATCAGCTGAACTACAAGCAACCAAAGGATCGGCTACTCGACTCTTCTTCGATGCGTGCGACGAACTGGCACCAGATGCCACCCGCTTTCAAGTGGCAAACTGACAGACTTCATCTTCAAAAAGTCCCACCAAGAGATGCATCCCTACACAACTGAACAATCAGATTAGGTTAATACTGAAAACCAACTGATTGAAAGAAAAAGTAAAACTACAGACACTACATGTACCTATGGATGACATCGAGCCAAGTTCAGCTTCATACAAAGCCACTTCGATGTTCGGTTGTTTCTACAAGAAAACTTTCATGTCTTTCAGCTTAAGAAAATTCTCCTGATCAGCCGAATCCATCTGGTTGTTCTTGTTCAGTAGGACGTTCAGCTCTCCCCACACCGATGGAAAGCCCCAAGAAGAAGGGGCGAAACAAAAAAGAACTGAGTCTTCTAGTCGTGAATAGATGATGGAAGACCAATGATAAAAGAAAGTCCTCTCCTTAAAATAAAGTACTACCATCCATCGACTTTCGGATGAAGTCGAAGGGCGAAGAAAGGTCTGAACAAAGAAAGCCGAGGGTTTGTCGGGATTAACCGACACAACAAAGCAAAGAAAATTAAAAACCGAATAGAGTTCGGCGCTAACTGGGTCGGACATACTCTATAATAGTCAAAAATATTTTGGAGAAACTCCAGAATGGAAAACCTAAGGCTCGACCTAAGATTTTCTAAATAAAAGGCTATAAAATTCAATGGAGGCAAGTTCACTTGACCGTCAGGGTCAGGAGTCAGCAGCTGAAAATTCTCTGGGATCCGATATTGATCCCAAAGTTGTTCCACGATCGATGCTATCATCCGATATTGATCCCGAAGTTGTTCCACGATCGATGCTGTCAGTGTAGAACATTCAGCTGTCGGATCCCACGATGAACTACTACGGTCGGCCATCTATACAACTAGACAAGATGAAAAAGAAAGAAAAGATGAAAAAGATGGTAGGAGGACAAACAAGTTTTTCGAAAGCTACTACTATTGAAAGTGATGGAGGAAAAACCTTTGGGGGGGTCTTGTATATATAGGTCCAGCGATGGTCTAAATGCACAGAGATCTCATCAGATATCGACACGTGTCGGCCAAAGATCGGTCAAACATCAAATCTCTCAAGCTCCGTGGCCATACGATAATAATGGCGACCATTGTAATCCTCGAAGCATAAAATAGTGGCTTTACCAAGCATCGTGAAGATCATTAGTGGCAGATGGCAGAATGAAATCTAAGGCGATACCACGTGTCAACCCTCTGCATTCGGTGTGTTAAATTAAAGTAGCTACACCGAATCTGGGCATGGGGGGTAACTATTGGGGGCTATTGATCTATCGTCCGACTCACTAGCTTGCGACCGACTTACCATTAGATGCTGACAATTGTTCGCCGACTGACGATCGATAATGAAGAAAGTTCGCCTAAAGATCG